>JAECUM010036808.1:0-31779 GCA_016617855.1 Megalonaias nervosa | reverse complement strand
CACTGGGGCATCATGCCGCAGACATGTAGCATGATGTCCCACCCAGTCACATTATCCTGACACCAGGCCGACCAGTCCTAACACTAACCTCTTAATGCTGAGCGCCAAGCGAGGCAGCTGTTAGTACCACTTTTTACAGTCTTGGTATGACTCGGCCGGGGATCGAACCCACGACCTCCCGCATCCAAGGCGGACGCTCTATCCACTAGGCCACCGGAGCGGTGACTTTATTTTGTAATGTTAGTACAGCAATTTTCAAGGTATATCGACTCGCCAACTTTCATGATCCTAGGACGGACAGTATTCATGTAGCATACTCAAACCTCATGCAGATAAATGCACAACTGTAAATAAGACCTATAAGAAGAAACAGATTAAGGTGACATTCTTTTGCTGTATGAGTTCGATAATAAACGAAAATGCATATTATTGTCATGTTCATGATTAGAACATGGACAGTACCTAAACAATGGAAATCTTCATTTTACCACACACACACACACACACTACTTTTTAGTGCATTCGTGGTTCAGATATATATATATATATATATATATATATATATATATATATATATCAGTCTACACTTTGTTCTTTGCCAAACACGCATGAATTGAGACTCTTGATCAACAACGTAATATCGGTAACGTGAGATTTCTCTATCGGCTTTAATATATGTGTTATGATTATTTCTTATTTCTAATGTTCGAGCCGTAGAATTAATTAGATTATTAACGACCATCCAATTTACAATTCAGAAATAAAAATAATAAATTTTCAGTAAAGCCTTTTCATACATATTAATTAGATCTGATATTCCCTTCCTTACATCTCTCTCTCTCTCTCTCTCTCTCTCTCTCTCTCTCAATAAAGATTTTTTTTTTTTTCAAGACCAACTATGTCTCGTATGTTGTTTAGGAACCGATATAGTTTTTCTCATTATTTTATCTTGTACTAAATAATAATCGTTTTCAGAGCCGAAGATTTATCGCAATGATTGATTTTTGAAGAGGTAGTCAATAACTTTTAGAATGTCAGAACCTGGATTTCAAAGTTTGTTCATTTCATTCTTTTTCACGAGATCCATATAACATCTATTATGCTGTGTCTGAAAATCTGGTCTGGTTCAGTGTATACTCCCTTTATTCTATCATCACGTTAGTGTGCTGAAATTATATGAGCAAAATCATACAAAACTAGCCTTATTTGAAGCGTGATGGAGTATCATTTTGATTACGAAGTTGCCTGTTAAACATTAAACCTTTTCAAAAGCATACAACATTTTCACAGAACTTTGTGCCTGTTTTTTTTGTCGATTGAATGGTACACAAATGAACGTTATAGCAAACAACAGATAGTAGTAGTAGATGATTGCCTTTTAAAATCAATGAAATCACACACATTCGGCATACCGGATGTGAAGGGATGCCCTCACTGTGAGGATTTGGTTGTGGGGGATTGGGATGGGGTGCTCCCAATATCTTATTTAACTATTGTAGAAGTCCCACCCAGGCTCGATTTTGGTTGGAAGTTAACTTAGTGAAAAATAGATGTACAGCTCCGAGCCCCCAGTCAGCAATGCCGACGGTTAAATGATTAAATTACAACAAGGGTGAAAGTCAATGAATAATAATTTAATAACAATTCAATAGTCAAATGATTCAAATTTATCAAGTACACTCCTTCCGCTCGACCCTTTAATAGCCTATTTCATCACTTGATTAGTAGTGTGATAGATTTACACCCGTCCTTGTATTCTACTCGTCTGTGTATTCTTCTCTCCTACTTCTCCCCAATTCCTTCTCTCTTCCTCCCCGACTTTCTCCAAATTCCTTCTCCTCCTCCTCCTCGACTTCACTATACTTCTTCTCCTCCTCCGCGACTTCCTCCTCCAGACTCCTTTTCCTCCTCCTCCACCTTCTATCCACCTTCTCCCCATCGACTAGACTTTTGTCGACTCCGACTGTTCTTCTAGTCTCACTCCTGTCTCCCCTCTTGGAGACTCGGGACTCAACTGAACCGGAAGTTCTCTCCCCTAAAAAAGCTTCCTTTTCGAAGCTTTTCTTCCCTTAAAATCTGTTCTGAGTTTTACCGCCAATTACGAGTCGCTTCTCGGAGTAACCCTATTTGCTCAGAAATCTTCCCAGGAGACACTAACTTTCTGCTTGCAAGGTACGAAGTCATAATTCGGGCCTAAATTGTAATCACACCCTCTATCTCAATTCCTATTGGATGTCGCTGTGAACTGACCCAATCAAACTTAGCGGACAATGTCCTCACGCCGCCTGTCCACGTGGGGACGGATGAGAACACGCCCCGTTCAGCCTGCGGGCTTCCTTTGATCTCTGAACAAATACTTAACACGAAGGTGTGAATACTACAAGTCTTTGTCTAGTTGGCACGATCTATCGCCTTGCTGGCGGTCACGGTAACCTTTCATAAGGGATTAACACTAGCCTGCGGCGATGTTTAGACATCAAACACATGGTTTGTAATAATACCTTAGTTTATACACGACTTGATAGCTGGGGTTGAGCAAACGTGACACCGGAATTAAACGAACATTCCCGATTAGGCCCTACATAATATACTGTGCAAAACACGTAAAACTGGTTATATTGTGTCACGATACTCGCCATATCATGAAAAAAATAAAACATGTATAGTTAGAGAGTATTATATAATACAAGTGATATATACACTAGGCTTGACCTTTAACCCAAGTCAG
The DNA here is from genome assembly GCA_016617855.1 of Megalonaias nervosa. NCBI lineage: Eukaryota > Metazoa > Mollusca > Bivalvia > Unionida > Unionidae > Megalonaias > Megalonaias nervosa. The sequence goes on along the minus strand of JAECUM010036808.1, from coordinate 29,051 downwards.
CGTTTTGCAGAATATGGGCGATAATGACTTATTTCTGCAACGACGAAGTATATTCATCAAAATTCATCACTTCACTATGTATAATAATTTTAGATACGATCCTATGTACATAAGCACAAAACATAAGTGGTAATTAGCTTAAGAGATAACTTAATCTATGCTAGTAGAAAGTGAAATGAATGTGTATCAGTGACCTTCCTTTTTTGTAAGGGCGTGGAACAGAGATGTATACAATCATCTATCTTGATGATTCTAGCATGAACATAGCTCGAGAACTAAACATAAGGCATATACGTGTGGTACGAAACCGTGTGAAAAATGTAATATTGGTTACAGTGGCCTATTTTGTAATGAGAGGGCAAAACTAAATTCAATATGTATCTCACGTCATGTTGCAACGATTTCAGGTATAACGGGATGTATGCAAGGTGCAAAGAACCAGCGGAATGCATACAATGCATTCAAGTGGATCTGAGAGAGCTCACAAGGATGACATGTGTTAGTGTGTGTGTATCATCTAATAACACACGTCGAAATCGGCTGAATGTAAACATTTGATCACAGCTTTTAAACTGTGAAATGTATATCACAGTAAACTTCTATTTAGCAAGGTTGTATCACTAATGCATAGGAGATACTTTCTTTTCGTTCGTTAATACCGATATATTTCTTCGTGTGGAACCAAACACATGATATTTTAAGGAGTGGTAAAGCTACAAGTTAAAATATATCGTTTGTTGTAGCACAAGATGAAATATATCTGGTATTAATGTAGGAAAAGAAACATTTCTTTCTATAATATACCAAAATTGCTCTAGAATCAAAGTTCACCAAGTTTTCGTAATTTCATCGCACTTAAATAGGCTGATGATATAAATATACGTGATTTAAGAAATTGGTAGGATTAGGTTGGTTTAATCTGTCGGAGTAAATTACATTTTTGTCATTCTGTAAACTATTTGACCCTATCTGAAAACAACGCGAGTCCGATTTAACAATGCGTTGCAACGGGTTTATCGTTGTTTTCAAGGAAGTAAGGAGAAATAACTTCAGAGAGATGCAAACAGCATCTGGTCAGATTTCTTTATCAAAGAATAATGTCCATGTCTGTATTGTAAGGTAGTTTCTGTTTATTTGTTTAGCTCACAAAGTACTTGTTTTGTTATTGCAAGTACAACTATTTTAGGCACAGACAATCAAGCGTCACATGGCATGATGCGAAATTTTATATTTTAACATGCGAAAATAAAACGATAATTTTGTCACACGTGAAAAGATAAGAATGAAACAAAATATTTCTCCAATAAATGTCAATATTTCAGCTGAAGTATATGATAAAGACGAACACCATCAGCAAGTTGGATGATTCTAGCATAAACAGTTAAATTCTCTCATACAATGTAATGAGGCTTGGTATAACAGCTTGTATTAGATTGCATAACGTCTTCGTGGATTAATAGTAAAACGCAAACGCATATCCACAGCCAGCAAAGTCTGAACTGAAGGGCACAGTGACCTTTGATTGTTGCAAGGATGTCTATTCATTACATTAGTCTAAAACAAGTCCTTTGTTCTCATTTAGTTGTAGCGGCGGCCGTAGTTGACAGTAAACCAGCATCATTTTCAGAAATTTAAAGGCTTCTCTGCCTAAATGTTTTATGTGAACCTTTTATCATTTCTGTGGTCAGTTTATATTCCTTGTATAGTGGCAACGACCGATGTTGGATCTAACCATTTTTTTGCAAAATCAAAACCCCATTAACCCAGGGTGTTATCAGTTTAATTTGACAAAGTTTGAAATACTGTTCTTGAGAGGAAGTAGTTTACTTTGACGTTTCTTTGTAAATATAGCCATATTTCATGGCAGATTTGCATATCTTGGAAACATAAAAATTAAATGTCATTATATAATAGTGTTTGCTCGATTTGTTTTTCGTCCCGTTAATCATTTGCAGGTTTAAAATCGTTAGCAATGGTGGTAATATTTAACACGATCCACACACATTTGTATAAAACTGAGAGGCATTTATAACAGAATGCTTCTGACGAACTGGTCAGAATCTTTTCGGCGTCTTTAAAAATATTTTCCATTTTTTTGGTCAAGAAGACCATATTTGTTCGAAGATCAGTATCATTCATAAAGGATTCAGCAATTTTATGCCAGAATTCCTTCTGTAAATTTTGACAGAAATTCTGTTGAGGTTCTCTTGATTTTATTTTCTTTTCCAACTTTGCGTCAAATGTTTTACGATTTATTTTGTAGTAATGGCGGCCACATTTGATGGTAGTTCAGCAGAATTTGTACAGGCTTGAACTATTCTCTGCTGATTTTTAGGTACTAGAAAATCGAAATTTGTGATATTGTTTATTTCTAGTGGGGCAGATTTGGTGGAATTATTTAGATGTTGCATGACCAGCTTTGTTAACGCCGGCTATATTTGATGGCTGAACGGTATCAAGTGTTAAAGCTTGAAATATTTCATTTTGCATAATTTGGGACAGCGACGCGAAATGTATCAATAGCACTGCACAGTCTTGCTAATACAGGTGACCCAGTTTCAGCGTAAGACTGTCGGACCAGAAGAAATGTCGCTGCAGTTTAATTTTTCTGGCTTCTAAATTCTCAGAATCCAAAAACTTAAACGAAGATGTGTGATAGGTGTTTGGAGAGGAACACTTCTCTACATCTAATAAAAAGAGGATTACAAAAACATGTAGTTGCAAGTGCCCAAATTATTAGAAAAGTGAGAGAAACTTTCAAAGCTGCAATCTCTTTAGTTATAAACCTTATCGTTTCTAAGACAGGTATCTGTGGAAAGGGGCTGTGGAGAGGGTGGGCGTAAGCGTTAGATTTTTATTAAACCTCATGCCTGCACATTGAACATGATATCCGTGATTTGAACGAAGCCAGTGTCCATCTTGCGTTGGATGCCGAAGGCAGCCACTTGCACTAATACATCTGGCATGCTTGCAAATTAAAACGTCAAACCAGATAATCGTGATTCCTGATGCCGACGCCACCCTCCTGACCATCACCAACACTATTTGGGTCAAAGCATTTTCACCTTTCTGCGTGTGAAAGCTGGTGTAAAAAGTATTTACATCATTAAGGTGCATGTAGCCATTTATATCAATATCTCACCTGTACTGGCTGGATTCAGATTAGTATAAACCTGCTAAAGCGAGACACTCCTTTCTGTAGCTAGATTGCTGCAAATCGGAGATTTCCACGTCCCGTGCAGGAGTCACGGTACTAATTCAGTTCCCGTAGTAAACCTATGCAAACACCATGATATTAAAAATTCAATAACTTAAAATTTCTGAGTGCCTATGATCAAACCTATATTTTTCAGTATAGATGAAACCTGGATGTCAGCTTCTGTGTAGAGGAAAAGATATGAGCCGCGGCAATTTCTGGACCTGCATGTGTTTGAAACATGTGCTTTCAATTCCGCACCAAAGAGTCAGGTGCTAATTTTAGTAATGAGTGTTCCAAACTCAAGACTGTTAAAGGACTGGAATTCCATCAATAAAACAATGTCTCTATTTTTTTTCTTTTTTCACTTACAACTAGGATAAGCTCTCAAAAGATTCTCTTTCCGAAAACATAACTTACATTATTAACCAATCCTGGCCAACCAAACCCATATATACTCTATTAAATCTTCACCCATTTCCAGGCTGGTTCCCATTTATCCATACCATTAGTACCGTGCGTTCTATAACGACACTGTTGCAACTCATTTTAGAGTCCATTCGAATAAATTCTAGAGTATAAAATATGACACATTTAACTCATTATGGCCAGTAGCTTTGTTTAATTTGCACTTAAAACCGATGTAGAATTTCCTAAGATGTCATTCACTAGTACTCCTATCAATGGTTGCCTTTACTGATTAAAACTTTGTTTGTGTTGGTATCGGATTTCATGACTAATAGGCGTAACATCTCTTACAATGGTAATACGACGAATTTTATGCATTTCGGTGTATCGATTTTAAATCGATTTACTGTAATAAGCCATGTCCTGTACTGTTCACAGAATAATAGGCAACCATTTTGCACAGGGTGACAAAAATGGGAACATTTCTTGCAATGTATTATGACATTCAACTCATAGGAGGAAATTATGTTAAAGGCAATGTTTTTGGATAATGGGGCAGACAAACAGAGGGGTTTCTCCAAAATAGCCCTGTTGTGTGTGCGTATGTTTGTGTGAGTGTGTGTTGTTATATAATAAAAAATGTAGAAAATGTCAACACACACTGATGAATGAGTTGTTTCAATGCTTCAGTGAAGTAAATGTAGAAATCTAATGGCTTCATCGACCGGCGTTGATACCTGGTATCGTTAAAGTGACACATTTATTGTTTGGCTAATTGCCCTAATATTCACACAGGGTTGTGGGTATTACTACAGACACCAGTTACAAAGTATTGAAATACAGCCAGCTACATCTAAAATGCATTAGAGCAGCTTTATTAGAATTGTTGGTTACATTTAATTTAATTGTACAATCTTCGATTCTAACCATAGTGTATATTTCTTAACAGGCAATGTTCAGATGGTGGTAATGTGTAAAAGTTCTTTAACACGTTTCAACAAAATCCACTTTGTTCAACAATAAAATTAAACAGCAAAAATGAGAGACACAAGCTGATACTTTAAAACATATAGAAATTCATCTTTAGGCTGCAAAGTGTGATAGAGTAACAACAGTAACGTGGAGAACTATTGTCCCTTACGGGAATAAACATTACGCTGTAGGTTTACATCATGGACAGTGATATCCAATACGAGACTGGTAATAATAAGCCTAACGTTTTCAGACTTTTGAAAGGATGAATCTATAGATGCCAATGCTTATAACCTATGGACAAAATGACTAGGTTTAAATTTCTGTGCCGTCAGAGCCCCAAATTGGGTTGGTAACTTTAATTATTTCTAGATACTATCAAACACTCAGTACGTACTATCCAACGCAGCGGATGTAGTGACTGAAAGCACCTTCCGACAACCAACGAAAATGACAATAGTGCTTAAACACGAAATACTTGCAAACACAGAGACATAATATCAAATAACCGGGAGTCGCATTTAAATTAAGGTGGAATATATATATATATATATATATATATATATATATATATATATATATATATATATATATATATATATATATATATATTCGCAAACAAGCAAAACAAGGATAGCAGTAAAACTCAGACTAAATCCATAGACATAAGTGGGGTGGATGTGAACAGTTATAGACATTGACGTACATGATAGTACCAACGATTTGGAGTAATTGCTCTCTTTCAGAAGAAATTTCGACCCCTCTGGAAAGAGCAAGTTAAATTATTTTATACACCAGGTGCCCGAGCTCTGCCCTGAGTACATGCTCTACTCCATTCATTTTCTCCCCAGGGAATAATTCACACAGGCAGAGAAAGGTGAAAAAAACTGGCTTCATTTTCCAAATTCTCAACTTAGAGGACTATGGGTGGCTGTCTCTGCTCATGTTTGTTTTTGGATTGCTGATCTTGTCTCACCGACATATGATTCTTCTTTAGTCTGGAGGGACCTCCTTGTTTGCTGTTCAATTTCCATAACCGTTGCTTTCCATTTCTTTAGTGCGAGATATATTACTTTTCCTCCTCTTTTGGGATGGTCGTGGAGCTCTCAGCGCAGGTCTGATGACGCAACAATGACACGTCCATGATACTCTGGCATAATTAGTATCGGTTATCACCTCTGTTGTCTGAACAAACCGTCTTCCTTGTCATTCCTTCTTCCCGTGTTCCCACTTTTCCTTGTCCGCTACAGTTCTATCCTCCACTCTTTTTTGCCATCAACTTGATAATTTGTACACTGTCTACCTGGATATGATTTTTAATTCCTGCACTTGGATTTCTCACATTTTAAACGTCAAAAAAGCCGAATCGGAATCGAAGAATATGATTACCTTACAAGATTAGAATGTCAGGTAATGAAAAGAGCGAAACGAAATGGAGAGAAAGACAATTTGATAAACGAATTCAGGATTGCGCGTGAATATTAATTTCTTCTGCGTTATTCGTGGCGTAAACTGCCAGTTGCTGAACCAGATAGTTTACATAGCATGAACTGGAAGTGTTATTTGGCAACTGACACTACATCAGCAGAATGCACATAACTTTAAACTCCCAAGTGTACTTGCTACTCCAATGTAGTCCTCCATTGGGGCAAAGTTCTCAGTCTGTCTACGACTATTAACGAAGCTCCGCTCGCTTTTCCCTCTGCTTTGCCTATTCAAATTGTAATGTGAAGACCTCTTATGAAAGAGTACGTGTGTGTGTGTGTGTGTGTGTGTGTGTGTGTGTGTGTGTGTGTGTGATTTGGATTTTTAACGTAGCTTTAAAAATGTTGCAGTCATATCGCCACGATGTCGGCAGTGTAGTAGTTTATAGTGATGTCTGGCACTGGGGCATGATACCCCAAACATGTAGTATGTCACACTTAATGATGAGCGCCTAGCGAGACAGCTGTTAATATATCATTTTTATAAGTCTTTGGCATGACTTGACCGGGGTCCGAACCCACGACCTTCCACATCCGAGGCGGACGCTCTAACCACAAGGCCACCGGACCGGTCTATGAGAGAATACAACCTTGTATTAATATAATACCTTTTCTTTGCAGCTGAGATGAGGGTGTCTTCTTTACGTCAGTCATGTTCTACCTGTATAAAGAATTTCCATCGTTGAGACAAGATATTAGCACGAAATACCACTGCAGTTGCAAAACAATGCAAATCATGCCACTCGTAGAATCTGTTTCCTAATTTTGTTACAGAGTTCATTGTAAGGGCATTTTTGTTTCTACTGCAGTATTTTAAAAGGACATGCCACCAGATACATGATTGTCAATACCTGCATTGAAGTGTTTTTACTTTTCTAAATCTTTAAGATATAGACAGGATCGGGTATCAGCATTTGGATCAAATAACAAATTATGTAAACAGTCCTGGGACAAAGTGCTTGATTGAATTAACATAATAGTTGTTATTTGGGGCACCCGGTTCGTGCAAAGTGCAGTGATGCCCAGACGTTTATAGTTTCTATTGGCAAAGTGTATTAATCTTTACATTTAAACAGCAAATTGAAATATCAAAACATTGGTCCTATGCTCATCAAAGTCTGTCTGTATATTCAGGCATTACATACAAAGTCTCATGTCAACTTACGATAACCATCGTACACATAAACCACAAGTAATGATCTTTACATGCATGTCCTTGAAATGAATGCACTGAAGCAAATAGGAGACACGTGTTCGTTGCATGCCAATGTTGAAATGTTGACAATAACACGTACTGGATCGATCATTTTATGAAAGACTGCTATTTCTGAATGTACATACCTGATTTTGTGATAAACGTGTTTCAGTAATTGCTAATATGATCAAACATGTAGGTGTAGGCACAGGGATTATGGTCATCCAACTGCAACTTCACATAATGTGTCGGAAGACCAGGGTCTATGCTGTATTGTCTAATAATGAGTTACAATAAACAGTGTTGACTCTGAATTGTTAGCACAATATGCCGAAAAAGATCAAGGTATACGCGGAACCAAGATGGCTCAGTGGTTAAGCATTTGGAATCAAGGCAAAAGGGTGGACGTTCCATTCCCACCATTGGATCAGCTTTAACCCAGGCTACCATGGTGTGTCCTTGGGACAGGCACCTTACTTGTCTTGACAGGATAGTTTTGAAAATGGTGATATGTCGTCAAGATCAAACCATTAAGGTATATACGCTTCGTAGTTGAATGCTATTTGTACTTTATCAAATTATACCTTTTCAAGCCCACAGAAGTCCGATGCCAGAACAGGTGCCTAAAATGCATGTAATTGGATCAAAACTGCTGCAACGTTTTTCCTCATACTAACCTGATTTAATAGACAATAACATAACACAATAACCTGATTTAATAGACATTGTCTTGATGTACACTCATCTAAAAGCACGCGACAAGTATATGTAATGATATAGCACCTATTCAAAAACTTCCTCATCTTACATGAGATTTTAAATGGGTAAGTCTACCTTTTAAAGCAGTGAGTGGGTGAGGTGTTTCCGAACATATAGAAACAGTAGCATTTAAAAAAGATCACAAATTTGAGCAATATCTTTGATACACGTGATCTATCATAATACCATTGAGGGTGCAAACTGCTTATGTTGACATGAACACTGGATTTTTATATGGGAATAAAATGTAAAACATGGAATAGTGTATTAGACATGGATTTATATGTTTCTAGAATGGTTTAATGACAGGCAGATATTTTCGACTACAACAAAATTAATTTGAATGGCGATATAGTACTCTTTTTGTCCCTCAAATACAGGGTGTAAATGTTAGCAATATCCAACTCAGAAAATCGATATACTTTTGGCCCACTGCTAGGGTCTTTTATCTAATTTGCACTGCAACACTCTTGTTTGTGTGACGAATAAAAGAAAACGTGTTCCTTTAGTATTGCGGTCGCCGTGCTCGACACGTGAGAATCTATTAATGAATGTGATATTTTTTTTCTTCTAACTTCCTAAAACGTTTTCGTGACTTTCGTTTATTATTCTACAAATATAAATAAATAGAGCAGCTGGCAGAGATAATTATGTCTGACAGCACAACAATACATACAAGGATATATTGTGTCGTATAGTTTATGTAGTATCTAGAGACACAACACGGCAGCCGACCTGTCCTGTTCTGTGTCGGATTCGAACGAGCACAATTCTTGTTGCAAGACCAAGACTCTAATGCCAGAGAAGAACCTCCAAAACAAATGGCCTAACACATACAAAGTAAAGTCGACAAAATGGATAGCCAAGCTGGCTAAAGGTGGAATGCACCTAGATAAGTAGGTCTGATCATTTACGACAGTAACTTCTGAATGGCCAGTCGGACTGCCGTTAACTTCCTAAAATAGATAAGGAATACCAGTCTCTCATGGCCCCAAGTACTAGGATTTGAAAACTTGGATTAATAACTGTCGAATATCACTCTCGGGATAATCAAAATGAAACTGCATGTATACAATTGTTTTACAACGTATGCAACAAATGATGTCTCTATTCGCTTATTTTTCTGTAGTTATTCCTCTTGAAACAAATCCTCTGCATACATGAGTGTACAGTGTGTGGTAAGGATGAAAACGAGGGTAATAACCTATGCTGCTGCCAACGAATATATAATATTTACTTTTATAACGTTTTTCAGATATCTAAATGTAATATATCATAAAGTGTAACTAATGTCACGTGCAAACACATGCTCGAAAATTTAAAGTACATATGATTACCATTCTTGAAAAAAAAAGGAATCTAAACTAAGCACATAAAATAATGCCAATAAATGCCAATACAGACCTATCGAGGAAGTGAATTTTCAAAGAAAAGATGAATCAGTACCTGTTTACATTGATAGCCAATTTCTGAATAATAAAGTCCAGTGTACTTTTTTTTTATTAACAATCCTAAATTAATTAATAATTGCTAATACCACTACCAAACGTTACTAACAATACCGAGTCGGTAACACTAACTGCAAATTTACGCTTTAGTTGTGACTTTTCTACTCGATTCCCAGTTCCATTTCATTTCTTAAATACAGCATGTTTGAAATACCTTTTTAGAAATTCTTTCGATTACATCCCACTCCTCTCTCTGCGTCTGATATGAGGATTAGAAAGCAAAACATTATGTTATAAACTATTTTTGTAAACACGCTGTTAATCATAATTTACATAAGTCAAAGATTTCTTGCACATATTGTAATTTAAAACTTGAAAATATTAACCAGAGGAATGCACCACATGGAAAATAACTATTTGTATTTCGTTTAACAGGCATATATTTGCATTTATACAAACATTTCCTATTTAACTTTGTATTTATTTATTTATTTATTTATTTATTTATTTATAGTATGAATACAGAGTATAAGGGAATCAGAAAATAAATGCGTTTGTTAGGATACAATGTATTTCTAATGTGAGACCACCTTTATGAGTTGATTATGATACGATAAATGAGAGACATTTATGAGTTGGTTAGGATACAGTGTACCTCTAATGAGACACCTTTATGAGTTGGTTAGGATACAATGTATCTCTAATGAGAGACCTTTATGAGTTGGTTAGGATACAATGTATCTCTAATGAGAGACCTTTATGAGTTGGTTAGGATACAATGTATCTCAAATGAGAGACCTTTATGAGTTGGTTATGATACAATGTATCTCTAATGAGAGACCTTTATGAGTTGATTAGGATACAATGTATCTGTAATGAGAACTACCTTACAGACTTGAGAGGTCACATTACGCTGGCAAACAGGGAAGGGGTGGAGCTTCACACACCTGTACTAAAAATCTTTTTCTGATAAAGCTGTGAAATGTTGGACAATTGGCAGGAAAGATCCGATTACATATATTATCCAACAAAGGTCGTGGGAAGGGTACAGAATTGACAAAGATGTATCCACGCATGAACACTGAAGAAATACACTGAAAACAAAAATTTTGTCCAAGTCAATGAAGCATGAAATATGATCTACAGTGGTCTACTTATGTGATAATATGTAGTATTCATAAGATGCATCTCTACATGGCAATGTGGTTAAATGCAAAACATAGGCTAGACTAATAAAGTCTGAAATTTAGGTTGCAGTGACCTTTCTTTATTGGAAGTGTATTGGTACTATTAAAGATGCATACAGATTTCTAGTTTGATGGTGGTTGCATGTACATGGTTTACAAAACCGAATGGAAACACAATATGTAACGCGAGTCAGTGAAGCATTATTTATAATATTATACTTCTGTCATGCAGACAAGATGCATCTGCTCATCTACGTTCATGATTCCAATGCCTATGTGGTCATGAGAAAACGCAAAATTGTTAAACTTAAGACAGTAAAGTGTGAAATGACGGTCACTGTGACCTTGATTTGTTAAGGGTATGGAAAACAGTAATACAGAGTGGCGATTCCAGCATGACCAGGCCTTGTGTAATACATTTAAACTTAAAACACAAAGGTTAAGCAAAATGGGTGAAATATGAAATATGGGTCATAATGTATTGTTTGGGTGATCAGAATAAAATATTAAGACTCACCCCACTCATCCCCCAATGAATTGCAATATTCCAGGAATAACAGGTTGCATACTGGGTGTTCAAACAACTGAGCTAAAGTGTACAAGAGATTCAATGGGTCTGAAATAGCTCACCTGGACGATACCCACTTATTATCCACGTAAGAAAGCAGTTGATTCCTTATGTTATGAAGCAAATGTGTCAAGGTTTCCTAGGCATTTGTATCTATCTTCATCCATATTTGACTCCACCTCAGTATCATTTTCTGAAAGGTCTTTACGCCATGTTGCTTTTTGTCAAACCTTTGTAAATATCCGTTGCGGAGTTGAGTGGGGGGTGGGTGTTTCGATAAAGGAAATGTTTCTCTGCTGTTACTGTTAGTAAAAGAAGTTATGTGGGATAAACTCCAGGGTACTTTCCATCAAGTTTGATTGAAGTCTGTTAGGCCGTTGTTAAGAAGTTTTAAAAGATATTTCTAATTTCTAATTTAAAACAACCAGTCATAATTGATAAAAGATTGATGCCTGAATACCGTTTGTAAAATCTGGTCCAATTCTGTCAAATGGTGTTAAAATATGTCATCCAAGCCAAAGGAATTTCCATTTGTAGTAATGGCAGCTACAACTAATAGCAAATCAGCATTGTTTGTCAATGTCTGAAAGCTCTAAGTATCAGAATGCTTGAAGTCAAATTTTGTCATATTTTGGTATGCAGTTTTAATGAAAAAGTTACTCCCATTTTTGGGGTTACATTTTTGATAATGGCAACCATGTTTGAAGTGAAAGGTCATTCTGTTAGGAGACTGTAAACTTTAATTCTAAATCTATTCAATGGGGTTGAATAAGTTGCTTTAAAGTTTTGTTTTCAAATTTTACTAATAGTGTCCGCATTTGATGGTGGATTGACATCATTTATGTAAAGGCAATGGCTTTTATGCCAGAATGTCCTTGGCCTGGATTTTGTTCAAAATGGTAAGCTAGTGTTTCAGAAGTAGTTAAAAATTGCAGTTGTTTACAGATAATAGGCAGATTTTCTTTTGTTTTGTAATGGCAGCCATATTTGGTGGATCAGAATCATTTATGTAACTTTAAAGGCATTCATGCCTGGACACCTTGTTAAATTTGATCAGCAGTTTTGGCAGAGAATATGTTTCAAGACTTTTCTATTATTTATGTAATGTTGGCCATATTTGTTTTCTAACTGGCATAATGTCTAGAAATCTGAATGACCTTTATGCCAGAATGCACTATACTAAGTTAGCTTAATAATGGTCTGGCAGTTTAAACTAGCAGCAATACTGGAGGAAAGCCCATACCAAAAACTCAGTTGATCTTACTTGGCCAGCTAAGGTAAATATTTGGTCAAGAAGTAATAATAAATGCACATGAATATACAAAGTTATCCCCCTCCACTGAAGACAGGTGCTCTAAAACTCCAACCTAAAGTGATACATATGTACATGCCTTTATATATTTGAACATCATTGCTGGTAAAACATATCTCCTCTACAACGTAAAAGTGAGCTAAAACTGAGTAGAGCTCTAACAATGATCCGACTGATTTATCAGAAACCGTTATCTGTAAAATATGATGCAGATGTAGTGATATAGCTTAGTTCAGCTCTCACGCATGTTTGCATTATATGTGTGTGTGTGTGCACAAAATAGTCACTTAACGAGTATCTGATATTTTCCCTCACCATCAAATAGCCGCAAGTCACTCATGCATTAGCTATAGATATAATAATACTTAAAATGCCTTTTCACAAATTAACAACAACTCTAAATAGAATAAAATCTGGTTTATAAAACTGAATGGATTTCTTTTGCAGTGGTTTCCCAATTAGCATGCAATTACCAGGTATATAGTTCATGTATTATATCTAACGGTTAGCACCGAAAAGGTAACTAGAAAGCTAATTATGATTATCAGGTATACTTCATGTATCACATCTTATTGTTGGCACTTGTTCCACTATTAGCATATTGGTTACCAATATTACTTTATTTACATTATCAGACGGCTCCCGTGGCCTAGTGGTTATAGCATCTGCCTCGGATGCAGAATCAAAAACTGGATGAGTCATGCCAAAGACTTACAAAAATGGTACTAACAGCTGCTTCGCTTGGCGCTCTGCATTAAGAGGTTGGTCAGTCTGGTGTCAGGATAATGTGACATGGTGGGACATAATGCTTCATGTCTGTGGCATGAGGTCCCAGTGCTAGACATCACTATAAACTGCTACACTGCAGAAAGCATAGCAATGGTCCAGGATGCTAAGTACGAAATGTACATAATGCTTTCTATCTCATTTATGTGCGCATATATATATATATATATATATTGTTTTCACTGAACAGCTGTATGACTAGTACGTAAAGGTAGAAAAGCACTTGTATTGAAAAAGATAACACTGTATAATAAAACACTATATTGTAAAACACTAATATGTTATGAAAGTAGTCTTTATTGATAAGCAAGGATATAATGCAACCTAGTTTCAAGTTATGCCAAATGAATATATCTGCATAATTCAATATTCCTTTAAGTCAAGGTGTATTTTGCAAGGAGTGACTTGCAATCAGTGAGTCAGAGTTAGGAAAATAAACAAGCCCATCTAGATTAGATAGATATATAAATATGAAAAAAATGACAGAACCAATATAAATACGTTTATATTATTGAGCAAAACATGTCACAACAAAATAGACTACTTAATAATTTCTCCCAATTAAACCCACCAAAAATCCATAATGCCTGACATTTTGTATCCATTTATAAATCCATGAATTCAATTACAGTTCACATAATTCAGAATGATCTAGTTCACAATATTCAATAATATGTTAATTCCATGCATCTTACAAATCAACAAAGAAAATTCGTCCACATTTCTTTTAATTCGCAGTATCCTATAAATGTCATCTGGTACAAAGTCATCCAAAAATTCATCATCATTGTCAAAAAAATAGATGAAGTTCTGAAATACGCTTATAAGATGACCCGTATTCTGGATGAATCAAATTTTCAGTAAAAAAATGGTCGACTTATATGTGAGTATGCAAGGTACACGTACAGTGCTTGCTGGGGCCTGGGTGGCCAAGTTGTTTTACATTTAGGTGCTCATTTTTACAGATTACCTGCATATCTCAACTCTGCCAATATGGGTGTGTGAGAATGTTTGCCAGTAGCTTCCTGTGGCTCTTAGGTTCCTTCTGGGTTCTTCCTCCACCAAATAAACTAGCCACCATACACAGCCTATCGTGTACTGAAAAGTGGTGTTAACCTGACATATACAAAGAAGCATACAGTGCCAAATAATAAAGGTGTCCAGTAAAAGTTCTAATATGTCCTTTTCCAAATAACAGAACTGAAACAATTTTCATTGGCAAATTTTAAAAAATCAGTTCAAGAGTCTAATGACTTTATATTTTGAGTGAAATATGGAGCTCCTTTGCATATTTTCTCAAAAAGATTTCATAATGTCACAGGGATTTCCTTTGACCTGTTATTCCAGATGATGAGGGAGGGAAGGAGGATGTTCAGGCAACACATATGAAATTCACATGAATGCCTAAATGGCATCAAATTCACTGCCATTTAGGCATTTCACAATCTTCACATTTGCAACACTAAAATGCCCTGTCTGTGTTGTCTGACCCATTCTCTCCATTTTGTTTTCTTTGCATAGCAAATATACATGCATATACCTTTAACCAAAGCATTTATCTTTGGCAACCAAATAGTGCATTTACAGATCCATTTTCTTAGATCGTTTCTCTGTCTGTTCAGTGCAGATATCGAATATTTCTCTCTATGTGATACAAAATTAAAAGTCTATATTGTTTATCCCACAATTTTTAGCTAGGAGTCCTTGATTCTCAATTTCTAAATCAAGGAAATCCCTGATATTGTACACTGTAATAATACCTTGTTAACACTTTTATTCCTCTTAATAAGACATAGACACCGAAGCCAAGCAGATATCCATACTGGAAATGAGTAAGAGTCGACAATTTTCACATTCATCTTACTGGTGGAGTGAATCCCCGAATAAATTCAATAATACTGTCAACTTGTCGTGGATAGGTATATACATATGTTGTCGCCATGAAACTCGGCAGATGTTTTCTGCTTGCACCACTATTTTCAAAGATAACTGGAATGACTCTCATATTTTGGGAGCAATTTTCATGGTACTCCGTTCGCAGATGGTCAAAGATGTATCTCACGTCCAATCTCCTTACGTCCGGAATGGGTTCTGTGTTGCAGGGAGGGGCAGCATCTTCACAGTATGTGGGAGAAATACACACAATTACATATCTGGCCTGAAAAGATCAATTACATCCAGTAACTTTTTCATATACATTACAAGGTTTAGTATTAACTTTCTTGCTGTGCAAAATATTTTGGATGGCCACTGATAAAACACTGAATATGCCATAGCTGGTAAATTGTACAATGATAAATGGTTACAACCATTTTATTTGGAAATATATTGCCTGTTCTAGGTCGTTTCATAAACTTCATGGGCTTCAAGTATTTCATTTTTGTTAAAGGAAAGCCTATACAGCAAAAAATGTGACTGTACAACCACTCAGGTCCCAATATGTGTCTTTCCTACTGTACTGGTTTTAAAATTAGAGTGGCAAGGAATTTTTTTTTTTTCTTTTAAAACATTATATGACTGTACAACCACTCAGGTCCCAAAATATGTGTCTTTCCTACTGTACTGGTTTTAAATTTAGAGTAGCAAGGAATGTTTTTTTTTTCTTTTAAAACATTATATATATATATATATATATATATATATATATATATATATATATATATATATATATATATATTTTTTTGGTATATACGGTATAATGTACTAAGCACCTGCAGTACTGGGCAAAATTGGCTCAGTCAGATGCACAAATTTCAGGATCTTTTTAAAAAAAAGTTTTGAAATGTTTTTTAAACCCTGGGGGGAAAAGGTGCTAGGGTTGACAACAAAACAAAAACAGGGATGGTCGGCCAACTGGCAATACATATATTTTTGGCCTTAGGGGCCATAGAACAGTTCTTTTTGCCTATTCTTGAGACAGATTTTATCAATAAATCAAAATACATGTAATACTGCATAATAATTGGTCTATTAATTATAAGGCTTTCTTTTTCACAGTTTGAAATGAATGTCAAATGAAATAGATCAACATAATTATTAACTGATTTCTTGTACACTGATGTATTTTTTTTTTATTTGGGAGTTAATGAGGCAAGCCTGATCACATCTTTTAAAGAAAATAAATTGAATCCATTTGGAATCTTTCAAAATTTTAAGGAGTAAACTGCTAAAATTGGGAATCCCTAGTGATTTGAAAAATTTTATACTGGGATTAAGAACCATTTACACTGAAAATCAGACCTAGCCTTGGCCCTTGGCAACTCCTAAAGAAAATAAGGCTTAATTTTGGACTCTGAGGACACCTAAAATCAGGCCTTGCTCTGGTCCCTCAAGACTTCTAAATGAAATCAAACCTAGCTTTGGATCCTGAGGACTGCTAAAGAAAATTAGGCCTAGCTTTGGTCCCTGAGCCCAATTAAAGAAACTTAGGCCTAGCTTTTGACCCTGAGGACTTCTAAAGAAAATCTAGCCTAGCTTTTGACCCTGAGGACTTCCAAAGAAAATCTAGCCTAGCTTTTGACCCTGAGGACTTCTAAAGAAAATCTAGCCTAGCTTTTTACCCTGAGGACTCCCAAAGTAAATTAGGCCAAACTCTGCACCCTGACGACTCTGAAAGAAATCAGGCCTTCATTTGGACCCTTAGGAATCCTAAAGAAAATCAGGCCTAGCTTTGGTCCCTGAGGATTCCTAAAAATCCCTAGAGTATATACACTCTACATAAAATATAGGCTTGTTTAACAAAATGAAAAACAAAACCAAACTAAATCAAACTATATGCATACTACAGATTGAACACAACTGTGAAATTTGTCACCACAACATGTAAGCATCTGAAGACATGTTCTGTTCAGTAGTGAATCATTGTCTGCTTAAGATTACTGCAAAGATGAAAACAGCGTTTGGAGAAATGTATTAAAAAACTTAAAAAATTTAAGTTATCTCTAATGTAAGTTATGGTGCTAAAAATAAGCAATTCCAGTTCATTTATCCTCACTTTAATATGGTGAGGTAATACAAATGTCAAAATGATAGACACTGACTTCAACCTTAAATAGTGAAATTGCTGTGTTGACCTTGAATTGTGACAGTAGGTTGACTGGATTATGAGGTTTCTGTGTGGATCAGATTGTGAAGTATCTGGGTTGACAAGATTGCAAAGTACACATACCAAATACCAAGTTTCATCAACTCTAAGAACTCTACAGTAATCAAGCAGAATAAAGCTGATTTTGTGACTTTCAAAATGACTTGTGACCTTCATATTGACTTGTGACCTTCACACTGAATATAGAATCCCAAATTTAGTATACAACACATGCTTTATAATTATATTTAAGTATGCCAAGTTTCATCCATTTAATTCAAATGACTTGGATATTAAATAGCAGAACGGAGAACTGAATCTACTGACCAGAGAAAAACGGATCCACAATGTGGTACATGACATGCCTCATTGTGATGAAAAACGGATCCACAATGTGGTACATGACATGCCTCAGTGATAATATGCAAGGCAGTTTAATCTAGTTTACTCATTTTTCAACTGGCTTTAAAATCATGCATCAGAGTGAATGTATGACAGGCACTAAGTTGGACAAATGGACAAATTAATGGTTGGAAGAACAAAAAAGAAAATACTATGTCCCCTGCATTGTATGAAAAGGTAGCAATGGTTCAGTTATGCAAAAATATGGTCAATGTACACTGATCCAGATAACATGTGACATATGACATTTTGCTTACCACTACATATAGCTCTCACCTGTATTCTTATGTAAAATTGAATTTTGGGGGAAATATGCAGAGACCCACTAAAACTCACTGAATGACATATTGGGCTTGTGTTGTAGTGTTACCTGGTAGATACATGAATTTAAATCACTGAATGACATATCAGCCTAGTGTTGTTATGTTACCTGGTAGATACATGGATTTAAATCACTGAATGACATATTGGCCTTGTTCTGTAGTGTTTCCCCATAGATACATGAATTTTGACTGTGATTATTAATAACTTTGAAGAATGTAAATCAATTGTATGAATCATAATGCAAACTTCTACTTACTATTCTTAAATTTGCATCCAACCAGTCATGTTTGTTTTGAAACAAGTCCAGTGTTTTGTCACCTGAAAAATCCACCCGCACACGTATTCTATTTCCTTTAAGCCTAATGCAGAGTTCTATGACCTCTTGTACATGCTCCAGACTGTGCCGACTGTAGGTAACAAACACTGATAAACCAGGACCAGTCTGGCAGGGAATCAATGAGTTGGGACAGCTACCATTTTCACTTCCATTGAACAAAACCTTAGCCTTTGTCTCATCCATTGAGCTGCGTTTGTTATCCATGTTATTGTGTTCTCTTTGTTCTTCCTCTACATCTAGTTGAGACTGTGACCGGTTGAGTCTTGATTCACGAAAACGAACAGGTTCTGAAGCTGAAAAAATTAAATGATGACTGTGTTCATTACTACTCTGTACTGAATTCAGTACATTGTTGTTTTGGAGATCTCCTGGTGAATGACATGTACATTGACTATAATCTATTGCTCCCTGATCATATGAGGACTTTACAAAAGTTTCATTGGGTAATGAACAGGGATAACAAGTACACCCTGAATGTTGTGAGGTTTGCTGTTGGCCCTGATTATTGCCTGGATGAAAAAACTTGGAAGACGTAATTGCACATGTACAATAAACATCCTCATTACCAACATGGCAGTTGTCCCCCAGGGAAATACATTCCGTCACTTTATTGTTAAAATCTCGTGGTACAGTTCTTCCAGCACAAAATCTTTGATGATCCTCAGACATTTGTCTGGTTACAGGTCTCATCACATGCATATTTCTTTCCTCCTGCGATTGAATACATGGAGGGGCTGTGCAGGGCCCCCTTTCAACTCCAGCTCTATCAGGAGCAATGAAAAGTGGTAGGAGTGTGCCTCGAGCAGAACGTATTCTCTCTGATTGAGGCCGATGCTCAAAGTGTCCAGCTTCATTTGCAGTGAAGGAATATCCTGAATGAAGTTGTAGTGGTCGTTCCCAGCATATATCTGACCCAACATAATCACCTTGAATAGTTTCAGGAGCATTGGCAGGCATCCTTCTTGGATTACCAGCTCTCGCCACTTCCGATAAACCCTGTTGCCTTTGAGAAACATCAGGATGGGATATGCCGCTGGGTGTGTTGAAACTCTGATTGTGCTGCGTGATATCTGAACTGTCATGAAGACAGTTAAAACAATTGCAGATAGAATGCTCTGCATTGATGTCAATGTTATTATTAATTCCTATGGAATCACTGTATGCCTGTTGTATTTTCTGACGATTTTCTGAAATAGATTTTAAAAAAATACAATATGTTTAATACTAAAAATCCTTTCTAAATATAATTTTAGACTTTCACGTATATTTCTGTATGTCTGATATACTCTTCCAAGCAACATCAATTTTTGACAATATTATTAAATGGTTCTAACTCTTGGTGGTAATTACAGAGTTCCGTATGCCTCAAACGACAGACATTAAATATCAATGTGTATTTAAGTAGTGTTGTGCCCTGACCACTGTTCAGGGTAGAGTGCTGGTTGCCTGTTGGGCATTTTAACTGTAGTCAAGTTTCTTCTGGGACCATATATCAGAACATCAAGTGAAACAATGAAGTAAACACTGCCAAGTTGATGGCAAAAATGTGTATATATATATATATATATATATATATATATATATATATATATGTAATGAAAATGTGTCTTTCAAGTAATGCTGTCCCCAGACCATTATTTAGGCCAATACCCAAAAATAAATATACACAATGCTACCATACGGTATGTTTTCACTCTCAAATACCTAAAGACAGGGCAGATCCCTAGGAGGGCTGGGTCTACACCAGGGAAAACAGGACACCACCCAAGAAGAGCTTTTTACATCATGCCCATAAAACAGGCTAGCACAAAGACATTGCAGCACACATTGCTGCAATGAATTCACTATTTTTCATGGGGGTACCAACTGTCATGGATTTTCTAATTAAACGATTTAGTGAGCAAAGGGTTCTTCTGTGTAAACAATAAGGCTTGAACCTTTCCCAGTCTACAAATTTAAGAACTTGATCAAAATGTCATTGTTTACAAACTTTACCAAACTGCTTCCTGTGGAAAAGAAATAAAATTCACTGTTAATCTATGTCAACTGATGCCAAAAGATGGTTTAATAACTTACTAAATGGTTATCAAGATAACAGAAAAATAAAAAAATACATCTTTAAAAAAAAAATTCATGCCAAAGTATAATTAAATACAAAACAAGAGTAATGATATCCCACCCCAAGTTTAATGGTTGTCTATGCACAGAACTTATATTTTCTGACATTTTTGCACAGAAACATTTCTATTCTTTCAAAATACAGTGAGCATGACAAATGGTCTTTTCAGCCTGCCCCTCCCCCCCGAAATCAATACGCTTTTTTCTGACCCTAACTTAAACTGCACAGAGGTTTGGACCAATTCACCAATGTAGAACTAAGGTTTTGTGTTGAAACCATTTTTCTACTATCACATAGTGAACTTAACTTTTGACAATTTATCAACAGATTTCTTCCATACTCCAAGCATATGTAATCCACATTGATTGACGTATGTCATGTACAACCAATATTAATGTGCAAAAACTACATTTGCATTATTTCAGTCACAGGCATTTGACCATCTTTGCCAGCCAAGGTTCAGATATGTTAACCTATCTAAACCTTGGCAGATATTTCAGTGCTTTGTATTAGTGATCTCTACTGGATTTCACAAGTTGCCACTCTTAGTATGTAATGGCAACTAACCAAAAGCATGTAATAGTGGTGCACTGTACATCAGCCAAAAATGATGGAGGTAACTGACTTCATATCAATACTTTGTAAGTTTAACATCGAAAGTCTGACTACATACCAAGAGAAGATATTAATGTGTATTTAATGGAGAGATAAATTTGTATAGGAAAAGACAGGCAGTGGATAATTTCTTATTTATGAGTTCATTCCAGTTATGTATTTTCCTTGTCTTGATCATTTAGGAGCAGTGTTTGATTTTGAAAGCTTAATTTTGATTGGATGAAGTGACTTGCCACCACATCCAATTAAATTCACAGACCCAAAGCACTGAAATATCTGATTGATCCACTAAGGTGTAGATTCAATTACATATCGGTACCTTTGACTTTCTGAAGCCAAAATCAAAAAGGTTCTTTCTTGCCAAATTCAAGCCATACATAAAGCTTGGTAAAGGTACATGTCAATAATGGAAAACCCCAGTTATTGTGTGGAAACCAATTTTCTCCTCTATGTCAGATTAAACCTTAACCTTTGACCTTTTGACTTAAAATCTGTAGGTTTCATTCATAAACCAAGTGCAAGCCATTTACAAAGTATAATAACTATAGATGGCGTAAAACTAAAGTAAAATTGTACACAAACCATTTTTCTTTATGTGACAGTAACCATAACCAAGGAGTTTTCAAGCCAAAATCAGACATGTTTTTCCTCACCCTGATGGCAAGTCAAGTCTGATGGAGGACAAGGCAGTGATTGTGCAGAAACCATATTGTTATGGATGGGGAGACAGACTGACATCATCATAATACACACAGTTTTATGGCAGACATATTAAAAAATGGCATTATTTCACGTTTGAACTCTTTCAAATTATTCTTTTAACCTCCAAAAGCTGAATTGTAACCCACAATTTTTTCAAGTTTTTTTAAACATTATATATAATAATAATGTTTAGTATATATAATGTACTAAGCTCTTGAAGTACCAGGATAAACCAGCTCAATTAGATACACAAATCAATTTTGTGATGTCTTAAAAATTGTTTTTTGAATGATTATATATAATTATAATGATCAGTATATTTATGTATTAAACACTTCAAGTATTGAAATAAACCAGCTCAATTAGTCAATCAGATATGCAAATCAATTTCAGGAATTTTGTTTTTAATTTTTTTTTAACAGAATTGAAACAGCCAACATGTGAGTGCATCTATTTTTAGAAATATGGACTTTCTTAATGTGAATGCTTCCTTACAACAGTCCATTCATAGGATTGCAAATTTATGGTTTTATTAATTGTCTACATATGTGTAGTAATGTCAGGCATTGGTTAAATAGTATTTGCTTTGCTGATTTGTTTACATATTTTCATAAAAAGTGAGAAAAAGCATCTCTGCCCTTACATCGCTTCTCAATTTCCATAACAAAGCAATGTCCCATATGTCTGTGACCTACATAATTGCATTTTTATGCTAAATCTTCAATAACATAATAATTAGACTTTGCTTTCTATTAACTGAATATTTTCCTTAATATATTTGCCCAAATATTTACAAAAACAGACAATCTAACATAGTGGTACTTCCAAGACACAGCAATGTCCTTCATTGTTTCTCCCTGACTGATTTTATGAACAAAAAAATGCACACATCGCAGTTAAAATCTTCTGGTCAAAAGGGTCTATTCTTAAACACAAATTGCTATTTACGTAATATTGTTTAAGTTACAAAACACAAATCTGTTTTTTATCATCAAATGATAACCTACAGAAATCAGCCAGTGATAGCTGCCATAACCAGAGTCATATATAACACAGCACTGATATAGCTTACTCCAGAAAGGGTAAATGGTCATTTAGCTCTCAAAGCACATGCCTCTGAAAGTGCAAAGAGTTAATTTATCGGTGGAACTGAAATCAAAACCAGCTATTTGAAGGCTTGATGCGTACAATTCACCTTGGGCTACAACACCAGAAATAACTGGCCAAGGCGAAAGAGCATCTCAGGAGCCACAGCTACTCAAGGTACATCCAATAAATTACAGAGCAAAGTCGCTTTCGCTTTCAAAACAGAAAAAGGTGAAGTTTAAATTTTTTGGGTGACTTGGTTGCCCTCTTCACCTGGTAGTGTGACCCCTGCTGGGGAATAACTATTTCTTTTAATTGCTTTTGGTCACCTTATGTGCTATGCCTTTGCTTTTTTGGGGTAGATCTTTTTACAAAAAATTATTGTGAAAAATATCAATAGCTACAAATATTCTTTTGCATATTTGTCACCTCAGATTGGAAATTTAAACATTTTACATCACAGCAACAGATATTAAATAAAATGGCTCTGCCTTGCAACTTTTATGTCATAATTGGGTTCACGCGTCTTCTTTGCATATCTAATCTGGTACAAGATCAAAATCACTGGGAATGTGGAACCTATTTTGGGTCATAAGTTGTAAGAGAATCATGATCACAAATGTTCTGAATAAAATTGTACACACTTCATCATGTGGACAAGCATTTTATATTGAAATTGTCTAATATCATGACCGACCCTTAGAAAAGCCCTTGCCTTTATAGTAACTTTTAATACAAAGCTACTTAAATTTGTCAAACTGATGAAATCTACTGCATGAATATTGTTTTGCTCAAAAATATTATGGTCTTGAAAACATATTTGTTAAAAAGGAACAATGATTAATGAAATAAGGAAAAGAAGACCAATTAACAAAACTAAAGAAACCGTTAAGGGCTCTTGATGTTCCACAAACAGTTTCATATGTTGCACAGGGTTGGATTTCGGTGTCATGTGGTTTTCACAACAATGTGTACTTTTGTGACAACTGTGCAGAAATAATTACAATAAAAAAAGATTTTCAATATGGCTACACTGGCAGCCATATTTTATGACTCTTGATTATTACTTTTATTCAAGACCAACTGGACCATGTAATGAATGCATGTACAAAGATTTTTCTTGGCAATCTTCCCAGATGTGTAGTAGTAGCAATAACAAACTAAAAAAATTCATCATACTAATGGATGAACAATGTATGAAAGCAATGTTATAAGAGTTTTTAGTCTTTTACCATTACAATAAAATCTGATTTGATGACCCAAAAATCAAATATGGTCATCAACTTAGGACAGCAATAAAATACAATGTATAAAATTTCATTTCTGAGTTTCCAATACATGGACCTGCAGACATTCAGAAAGCTACAAAACAATGCTTCCTCCGCTATTGCTGCAGGAGTTTTAAATCCCTCAAACAACATACCTGCACTATAGAGAACAGTAACAGCTTCCAAGTTCAATTCCAGTAAGGCCTTCTCAATATCCCTCAAGGTGACAAAACGATAATACTTGTTTTGGAGGTCATTAAACAGTATCATGGTCGGGCTAAAACCATTATAAAAGTCCCTGTCAGCACGAGTCTACAATTAAGAACAAATACACTATATATATATATATATATATATATATATATATATATATATATATAAAAGTAAGAAAATCCTCATGTTTTTATTACAAATGCCACCATCGACATCCAAAATATCCAAACATTCCTGTTTATGTGTATACTTCTACATTAGGTTTTAACAGCTGTCTTGAAAATATAAAACTGTATTTAAATCCACACATTTCTTTTCCTCTGCCAATCTGAATGCAAAACAACGTACAAGCGAAGCTGGCTAAAATGTAGTAGTTGTGGTTGATATGATAACTACCAAATGTGTTACGTTTTGGCCTGCAGTACAGTAAGACACTGGTGATTGAATTATGAACCAAAACACACTAAAAAAAATACATGAAAATAAATTGAACACTATACATGATGGCAGGGATAAACCAAATGGGTAATAATTTTACTATCTTGCAATTTACATTACAATCAGAATTATTACAGTCCCATTGAAAATTAAGAACGCTATGACCTGTGTTCTACAGATACCTAATACTAAATTTTTGGTATTAATGATTCAAGTAGTGTCATGGAATAAGGAATAAATACAAAATAAAATCAGTAGCCATGATACAACCTTGTTATATCCAAATCTTTGTTATAATGAAGCAAGTTAGGTCTGGGTTCCCCTATACACATGACTGCTCATTTCACTGTGTTCGGGTAACAATGAAACTTTTTCCCTAATGTATTCCCTAATTTGAATATCTTTTGGAAGCAAGGCTGAAAGAAGCCCCTTGTCCAGTAATCTTGTACTCACTGAAACTTTACTTTTCCATTGTAAATGGAATATGGTTTTAACTGCCTAGAGTACATGACACAAAATGTGAGGAAAATTCATGGAGTATATAATACACAAAATATGAAAACAATTCATACTTCACTTATTCCATTTCATAAAAATCTGATTTCAGAACAAGCATACAATTCACAGATTTGAATGTCATGATGTATCAATAGTCCTGAATGTCCTGATATACCAATAAAACTTCAGTAATTCTAATTCTACCACCTACCATAATGGAGCGGATGTGATCTGGGGTACATCCAAGTAACTCTGCCAGAATCATACACCCATGACCATCATTGTTGTTCACTGTGTCGATGCTACGTGCCAACTTCACAAGTACAGAATAAGGTGCATACCTTAATGGGCAAGGTGGGACAATTAGCTGTAGATGAGCCATATTTCTTGCCCCTCCTGCAGCCATTTTGGTAATAGCTGAAAAAATGAAGATAAAATTTAAGATAATGATTCATTCCTGTTTCACATAAATGTGTTATTCATATTTTATAAATCACAGACCCCAATCTACTAGTTGTTTCATGCCCCAGTAGATCCAGGTTTATGATGCCTTTTATTGTTTAGAAACAAATGAACCCAAAAAACTCAGTTGTGTCACAGAGGCAGCCATTTTGAATTTCATTCATGAAAATGAACATACTGTATCTTGTAATGGGATAATCTGACAAAATATTGTGTCACCTGTATATGAAATGGTAATGATTCATTAAAATAAACAGATTCAGAATATATTTTCAGCAAAAAATGCACTTTGTTTGCTTGAATATGCTTTGTTGTTTAGTCCATATGCATTCAGATAAGAGATCATTGACTCAATTCTTCGTTGTCACAAAAGAATTGGGTGCAGTTTAGGTTTCAGTTTTCCCCCAAAAGAGAACAATATGCTCTGCCTTAAGTATTACATTCAATTTTTTTTTTTTTTCAGTCTTGACAGAAAAGGGTAAAGTATGATTAGATGAGGCATGGGATTTCCTTATCAGCCAGGAACTGGGTCATTTGTGGAGAGAGGAAGTGCAGCAGACTAATCAAACAAGATGATGGCATACCATTACTCTATAGTTAACAAAGCACTAGACATTGTTGATAAAGTAAAAAAGAAAGTACTAGACATATTGTCCTAATTTAAAAATGAAATGGAAGAAATGGGATTTGTTCATCGAGGTGAAACCACTTTCAAATAAAGCTAGATAAAAAGGTCTTCCACATGTGATTTTCAGAAAATAGATGCGATTTCTGTAGATGACCCGAATAAACATCTATTAATATTTAATTACATACAAATTAAAAGTTTATATACATTTTATGACAATTACAAGTCTACTATGCCCAAAGCCCAGTTGTCCCACTAACGTTCTCAGATAATAAATCAGACTATCCAAATCTGTCCATTTACATACTCTGTCCATTATATACTCATCCTATCAGTCCGCATTCAATAGTAATGTAGATACAATATCCTTTATCAACTGTTCTTTAATTTTATTTAAATCTGTGTATGTTTCTCTATGTTCTGCGCACTGGGCATCCCTTATCAGCTGGGAGCTGGTGATTTACTTGGTTACTTCAACAAACAAAACCCTGTATCACCATTGGGGGAGGTCCCCAAACCCCTCCAACTACTTTGGCAACACACCTTCCAACTTTAAATCTAATGAAAGACCCAGCATGCATCTTTGTATGCTTATTTGTATCCAGTTAAAATACAAACATACCAGATGCTAGGTTGACCTGGTTGCTTCTAAACACTGACAATCTTAAGAGATCTGTTGCTTTTGTTTTAAAATATAATTAAGTCAGTAAGGCTCTGATGATATTTTAACTTCAAAATTAAGTATTACTTCATGCAAACAATATTAACAGTTTAACCTTCTGTTAGATATTGATCGGCCCATTGGTCCACAATTTATATGATAATAATGTGGATGTTACTGTATTTTCCTTTGTCTAAAATCTATGCATGAATCTTTCAATCCCTCTTTGTTTGATTTTTAGTATCCAGAAGGCCATATAGACACTCAGTACCAACATTTCAGTAATTGGATATAATTTTCCAAAATTTTGAGAAAACACATAGCTTTAAATGGCATTTAATTAAAGCACTGTTCCAGTGGGAAAAGTGGTTAGAGAGTCTCCCTTGAATGTGTGAGATTGCGGGTTTGAACCGTGGCCGAGTCATACTAAAGACTTATAAACCAACATTAGCAGCTAACTCACTTAGAGCTCAGCATTAAGAGGTTAGTGCTAGGACTGGTTGGCCTAGAGTCATGATAATGTGATTGGGTGGGACATGATGCTATATGTCTGCGGCATTATGCCCCAATGCTAGACATCACTATAAACCGACACACTGCAGACATCATAGCAATATGACTGAAAATTTGTTAGAGCTACGTTAAAAATCCAAATCTCACAAACACACACACACACACACACACACACACACACACACAATTGTTTCTTTCATCACTACAATTTTCAGCAATTTTATTGACCAGGCCCTTTTGAATTTGTAGGTTCCTTGCCTGTGCTTGTATTCCCTGGGAAGATGTGGAATGAGAAATATTTAGTGATTGGTCAAAATCAACCATATTTCAGAATTAACACTGCAAAGCACAGTGGAATGGTTGATGGAAATAACCCACCCTCATATTGTACGATGGATATGTCACATATATCTTTAACAATTCTTGACTGGGTGAAGAAAAATAATGTCATTCTTTTTATCCTGCCACCGTATACAAGAGATATCACCCTGCCTCTGGACACTGATATTTTCAGATCCTTCAAATCACTGTAAAACAGTGAAAATTAACTGTTCTTGTGGAAAAACCCTGGCCAACAAGTAACAAGATATGGCATTGCACAACTTACCTGCAAACCCTGTATGTTCCAGAACTATCTCAACCAACAACTCAAGATTACTTTATCTTATTATAGAAACCAAAACACCAAGGAAAGATGAAGGTCTAGGTGATTTCTTCAAAAAGGGAACCATAACAAATGTTGTCCAAATGCACAGAAAGAAATTAATTTAATTCCACCTTTCCTTGATGGTAGTCTAGCAATGAAGAAGAATGTTATTATCATGCAACAATCATTTATCACCTTCTAAACATGACAAACAAAACCAAAAAGTTAAGAGACAAATATACAAGTTTCAGTTCTAAGAGTGTCAGAAAATCATCTTTGTCATCCATGAAGTCTAAATGCAGAACTAACGAGTGTCAGAAGAACACATATTTTTTCTAAGAAATCTTGTAATACACTAGTAACAGCCTATGAAATTTTGAAGACATCACCTATGATTTTAATCCCTTCTTCCCTTCAACCAGGTCACTCTGCATATTATGTAGATGATTATGATAAGAAGGGCAATGAAGAAAGCTTACCTGTATCTTCAATGTCACCATCATCAACCACCTGCACTTAGGGATTGTGTTAATCTTGTTATTATTAAATGGGCACAATAAAACAATTGACAACACTGGGCACACCTTTCATATTGTTGTTCAACACCAGTTGTGATGTGACATAGACCAAAAAATAGGTCCATGGGCGCCCGCAGCATGGGTCAAGGAGGGTCACGTGACCCCCCCCATCATATATATATATATATATATATATATATATATATATATATATATAAACTC
>JAECUM010036807.1:0-18067 GCA_016617855.1 Megalonaias nervosa | reverse complement strand
ACGCCAATGAAAATGTTGTTGGCAAATTCAAAAACGAATGCTCAGGTAAACCAGTCGAAGAAAATGTGGAACTTCGGCCTAAAATGTACTCGATCGTGATTGAAACTAACGGTTCCAAAGGCCCTGGCAAGAATGTTAAAAAGGCGAATGGTGTTCCACGAGTTATTTTGCAAAAGGATTTCAGGCTTGATAATGTATGTGGAATGTCTTCAAGAGCTACGTGAATTTACATACATAAGTAATGTGATTAGGTCATAGAAATATCGCATGGGTGTCTTCCTATGCACCAAAGTGAATTTGTCACCGCTTAATATCAAGCGATGGATATTTTCTGATAGAAGTACCACATATGCGTTTGGTCATCATAAGTATTGATGTCTTTTACCAATAATGCAGGAACAGATCCGAAAAATTCTTTACCTGGAACAACTTGTAATAATCGTGGCAACATTAATTGTCTGCATGCATACATACGTTTCAGCGCACCAAGCAAATAATGCGATGAAAGATGTTTTGCACAAAATACGCATAACAAAACAAGGTCGTAGGTCGCGAGCACTTCCACCAACCACTGAAAAAGAGGCAGAACCGTCAGCAACACCCGATCCTGAATATGTACAATAATACCCTGACAAGCATATGCAGAATAACGACAACAAGTCTGACATAATCCAGAACAACGTGCACATGAGCTAAAACAAATGCCAAGAAGACAAATAAACATATCACCCGCACCCGAAACTTTACTTATACCTCCACGGGCACAAATACATGCACCTACACAAAAAGAAAACTTGAATCTATCCGACAACCAAAACTTGTATCAACAGAGTAACAAAATGTGCATAGAAGAAAACAACTACAGTTAGAAAAATTTTAAAGGAGAAACTAAATTTTGTACCAAGAGGGTATTAAACAAAACAAAATCAACCCAATGAAGAACCCAAACAAGAAGAAAAGGCCTTGGTGGACTGCGTGACCCGAAAACCTTGCCAATCGATTGGAAACACTTGTGAAATCAGTCGTGCTGTGCGAGGCTGCATCGATTTGTCAGTGATTGCTTACCAACAATATAATGGACAAGAAAACATTTTGAGCGTTGATGCATGAACTTGGTCAAGACATCAGTGACGTATATTATGACACCGATTATAAGTTCTAATGAAACACTTGGGGCTGATGCGCTACGCGTCTTACATGAATCTATGCTGCAATGCACTGTGTCGCTGTAAATACAACCCAGAGCGTTACCTCGATGACCACAATATCATCAAGAAAAGCATAATTCAGTGGGACTTTATCTACACCTTCTACCGCACACTTGAGATTGCATTAGCGCCATGGACATTTGGCTTAATATTCGCTCACATCCGTTTGGTGGTCTTGGAGCAAATAACTCATTTGTATTTTCATCAGACAGTGGTGCCACCTGCATCAATACTGAAATCTCTGCAGGAACGTACGACATAGAAACAATGAACAAGAAATTCAACAGGGAATCAAATTGTTGACCGAAGAAACTATTCGCGGTGTTGATGTGGACCAAAGCAGGTTTGCCACCAAAAAGCGGATTTGACTGAGTTTACCAGTCGTGTTGTCGGTGTTGACCGAGGTGAGCTTGAAATTTTTCAAGATCAAACTTGTTAACTGCAAACATCTATTGTTGAGATTAAAGACGGTGTTGTCAGGTTGAGATGTGTTGTTGCAAAGAATCTGTCTGAGATCAATGAAATGGGGGCAATCAGAGACTCCGGCGTGTCGGTTGCGTTTATTAATGACTGTTGAAACTAGCAATAGTGGGATGAAACAATATGTCGATGAGCAAATCATAGATTTGCCCTAATCCATCACATGTAGTAACTTCATCGAATGAAATTACGGGAATATTAAACAAAGAAGGAGTGAAGAAACTAACAGAGTAACTTTAGCAAATCACCGACTTCGATTCTCTTCCAAATGGTTTGATAAACCTAAACACCACAACTTGAAGGTGCGCAAATCCGGATCATACTTGAATATCATACTGGTAAGTAAAGGCACGTGGAGTCCAATGGTAATGTTGGTAAATGATAAGTATTATAGCGGTTTTGAATTGGTACCAGCAATATCAAACATCGAGAAAAAGGACCTTGACGAATTCTACACATCTGTATTATCAGCATCGTTAGTTACCCGAGATGAAGTTCAGCTCGAAGGACTCAGCATTGATTCCCGTAGGTACTTAACCATCTTTGGTGTTTGTGTTTAAGATAAGATTTGCCATTGTATGTAGTAATGGATTCTGACCACAGTAATGAGGTTGCTGAATTTACTGATGAGGTGTTGAATCAGTTGGCCAGTGATACCAACATTGATGGTGACATTGTTCTACTTGTCAGTAAATATCTACTTCAGAATGGTGTTAACAAATCATCGTATACACGCAAATATAATCTTGGTAAGACCCAAATAGAAATGGACCGTTGGAACGACCGTGATGTAGCAATACCAACTCGATGACAGCTTGTAGTAATCACATTAGCAAGTGAGAGTACCCAACCGATAACTACACCACCAGGCATGAAAACACTCAGATATTGTTTCTACAACGATGAAGATGTATTCATCGCTGAATCCACCCCGGTAGGAATATGTTAAACCAACATTAACTCAGCTGAGAAAAAAAAATAATCTCGACTGCTATTCAGCCAGGACGCACTTGTTCGGGTAACAGTTCTTGGGCACAAACCAGTATATTTTTAAATTACCGTAATGCTAGGTCCCAAGAACGTAGCGTCGTTGAAAACTTAAACATTCTTAAGACAGTGATTTTTTTATGATTGTATGACAGCTGTGTCAGTAACAAAAGGTAGAAAGAGCGTGTTCGTGGTGCTGTTGCACATGGAAGCGATGAGTCTGGACAGAGTCTTCTTGTCGTGCATTTTTACTACGCAATTAGATTTTTTTTATAGAAGAACTATAAAGGACCTTGAATGTTATCGACGTGAAAAAACTGAAGCTGAAAAACTACTGCAAACTGAAATCACCAAGAGAACCACGTTGATCATTAAATACAAACGTCCATGCTTAGTTACACATGCTATTTGTGGTCTTGCCGCTGCAACAGCTGTTGGTCTTAATGTGGCAAGAATCGCGGCAACTACAACCATTTTTAACAGAAGAACTATAAAGGACCTATAATGTTACCGACGTGAAAAAATACTGAAGCTGAAAAACTACTGCAAAATGAAATCACCAAGAGAACCACGTCGATCATGAAATACAAACGTGCATGGTTGGTTACACATGCTATTTGTGGTCTTGCCGCTGCAACAACTGTTGGTTTTAGTATGGCAGGAATCACGGCAACTACAACCATTATAGGTGCGCCAATTAGAATTATTGTCGTGGCTATATCGATAGTAATCAGTGTCTCTGCCGATGCTAACAAATTGATTTCGATAAGATGACATTTACGAATACGTATTTATTCAGAACTTTTTGCAGCGGCTCAGAGTAGTCTCAACACGATTAGTACACTGACTGTATTCGGTAGCTACTGAGGATACAATAATTAGCACCGTGTTGAAGGAAATGGAAAATCACAGACAACTCAGAGTACAGATAAAAAAAACGTGCGAAATCGGATTTATAGACAATCAAGATAGACAATAACACTACCATAGTAATGTGATGATGTGCATTTTGTTGATTACTGATCAAGGTCAACAGCCTCAGTCTGCCTGTTTGTTCATTTTTACTTTTCACTTATGATAAGCCATGGGCTGCATATGTGTGGGTTTTTTTTCCCATGATCAAGTCGTGGGGTTTAGAGGCAGTGGTCCATATAAAAAAAAAAAAAACAGGTTTGAAAGGAAAAATCCAAAATATACATTTACCTACTACTCCTTGACATATACAGCAAACTAAAATGCATATAATATTTGAAGCTCTTAGAAAATTTATATGGATATATTTAAGTAGAGTTACATTCTTTAATGTACGTCATGAATCCATGCATTATGTCAACATGATCTTTTTTGATGTATTTTTGTATTAAGAAGATTGGGTTCGAACACTATACATATAAATATATTTGCCTGTCTTAAATTTATACTGTTTATTGTTTGTTGCACACAGATAATGAGTAACATACGTTAAATGGCAAGTCGAGTCATCCTTTGCAATACGAGTATAGCTAAATACTGGAAGGAATTTTTCCTTGACCCATACCTTCTTATGCATGGTAAAAAATGATAATAATATTGTTGTTGTTTGTTTAATGTCAGTTTACAGCAAATGATAGGCTATACATGGCGGCCGGTATAACTGGTGGAGGAAGAACCTTTGAAACCCCGAGAAGAACCACCAACCCACGGGAAGCTATTAGCAAGCTTTCTCGTATACCCACCTGGACAGAGGTAAGATGGCAGTGGTTAGTAACGGCGAGCGCTTTAGACCACTCAGCCGCCTATGGCCCCCAATAATAATAATAATAATAATAATAATGACCACTGGAATACAAAGGATAGCTAGATGACAACTTACTGCATCCTTTTTTCTTTGTCTTTTTCTTTGTCTCTTGTGACTCGTGCTAACAGATTCATTATGGCTATTAGCGTTGTCATACGTCGTCTTTTTCCCGGACATGTCCTCCTTTTCGGTCCTTAAATCTTTATAAAGATATTGATACAGATACACGCACCCTCTGGTGTCCTCTTTTTTGAAAGTTCAACAATGTTGGTTAAATTGCCTATGTCCGTGGATCGTATTTCGGTAGGGATTTTTGGGGTATTCCCAGTCCACTTATTTTTAGTAACTAATCAAAGCACTGCCATTCGTGTTAGGGAGAATTGCGTTGGAAAGTTCAGTTTCAGTTTCATATAATTTGAAAGCTGTAATTTAACTGGCTAATTAAAAGATTAACAGAACGTGACGTCGTATCGGTGTATGTGAGATCACCCTTATATTGGAGACCTTAATTTCAATCAGGTTGTGAACTCCTTATTAATGCATGTCTATTTTTTAATCTCCGGACACTTACATGAACAACTTTTTGTTTTTAAACAAGACAAAAATATATTAAAAAATAAAGAATAAAACAAAGCCAATTAATTAAATGTATATTTTTTTAGTAATTTATCACCAGTTACATCTCAAAATAAAAGTGTATGCCGGATTTCACTTAATATTATCATGCAACTGCCTCAAGGATACGGAACAGCATTTTCCACTCTGGCACATATTGGTAACTTACAGATAATAACTTACGTTTAGAAGGAGTGGTGATAAAAAAAAAATGGTCCTCAGACGCCAGACGTGGAAAAAATTGATAAGGGACCATCTTATAGGCTCTCGACCTGTAGAGATATAAAATAGGAAGTATCTTGGAATATGCCAAGGCGAAAGAACTGGCTTTACTTAGATTGGGAGGATACCAAATTGTGGAGGACGAGTTACGCATTGTCATAGGGGTGTAAATAGTTGTATGTTACCACCCCACCCACTATCCGCAGCATTTCATCCTCCAAGCAAATTGATAATTAGTACGACAATTTACATGAATAATGTGAGATACATCGAGAAATTTTGATAGGCGTTCCTGAGACCAGAAGCCTAGATTTAAGAATATGTTGAGTTACGAGAGGTTTCGTCATTCGTCATTCATTATTTAAATTTCTAACCCAATGCTGACAGCAAGTATAATTTTCAAAGTCGTTGTTAATTTTTCGTCCACTTCCTTGATCGATTCTTCGTTCATTTGCTATATCGGTAGTTCTTTACTTGGCCGTGTACTTGTTGTTTGTTCATATACGTATTCTCTTTCTTCTATCTATCTATCTAGGGTGTAGTGCTGTGGGCGTTCCCTTTTTTACGCGTTCCCTTTCTTTTTTGCATACGCTATTGTCCCCCTCACCCCAATGTATCTAAGTAACATGCGTTCCTAACTTCTTTATTGCGTTCTCTCACTTCTTGTTTAGCACTACACTAATATCTATCTACCTACCTACCCACCTACCTACCTACCTACCTACATTATCTATCTATCTATCTGGGGCCCCGAGTGGCCAAGTGGTCTAAAGCGCTCACCGTTACGGATCACTGCCATCTCACCTCTGTCTGCATGAGTTCGAGTCTCAGGCTCGGCTAACGTGGGCACGTGAGAAAGCCTGCCAGTAGCTTCTCGTGGGTCGGTGGTTCTTCCCGGGATTTTCCAGGGTTCTTCCTCACCAGTTATACTGGCCGCCATGTATAGCCTCTCTTGTGCTGAAAAATGGCGTTAAACCCTACAACAACAACAACAACAACAACATCTATCTATCTATCTATCTATCTATCTATCTATCTGAGTGCATAATGTATATGGAGCTGTATGCAACTGATTATGCTATTGAAACTGTACAGCCGTATATCATGCCATTCACGAAAAGCGAGAAGTGAAAATGAAAGTTATTTCTTTTGAAATTCCCATGACTAACACAATCAGAAAGGTACGAAACGTATGATTCACCCGGAAATCCCCCGCTATACCCGCTTTCATCGAAACTTTAATTGGTTGCTGAAAATTGTATGTATACTTTCTTAGAGGCGAGGTGCTACGTGCATAATCGCACGCATAACATGTTGCTTTCGTACAACAAATTATGTGTAGGTCTATACAGTGATCTGTTTGATCAATTGCTTTTCGACCATGGACGAATCAGTGCGGTATTAGATCAAAGCTCCATATAAACAAGAATTCAGCCCTCTACAAGCAAATATTATTTTTACATAATTCTGTATACTGAGTAAATGTAATAGAGTAAATACGAGGACAACGGAGTGCATGAAACTTGCAGTATTTGTACGACGCTATCTAAATACTCGTTACTTCACATCCCATTGAATGACTTTAAAAATAATCCATCGGCCTCAAAGTGGTGTACACTCGCTTGAAGAGTGTAAAACTTGACGATAAGCATTCTGTTAGGAAATGTATCATACATACAATGAAACGGATACATTTAAGTAACAATCACCTTTTTAATTATTACTTTTAAGACATGGTACACGAGTCACGAACATGACCTTGAGAAAAACCTAGGTCTATCATATCGAAATGAGTAGCTCTCTCTCTCTCTCTCTCTCTCTCTCTCTCTCTCTCTCACACACACACACACACACACACACACACAAAGAACAAAAAGACGCACAATCCCCCTACCCCCCCACTCACACTGAATTCGCTGAATCCGAGTAAACTTCACTGCCTCATTTCATATAAGTGCATTCAGAAATGATACAGCAATCACACCGATGGCCAACAGCAACATTAAAGTTTATCATTCTCGGCAACCATATTTATTTGATATAGGTTTTATCTAAAATTAATTTTTGGTATCTTTGATGTTTACTCGTTAAACCGGTACAAATTACGATGATAATCTACCGATTTCGACTGGAGATGTATTCGTTCTGTGATAAACGTAAGTTCCTAAGATTACTTACGTGAAATGATATGGAAGATAGATATCAGAAGACAAACATTTCAGAAACTTACAGCAGAATCAATACTTTGGAATTTAAGAACTTTACAATATATTGATTTTTATACGAAATGCAGTGCCATGGACTGTGATCTTTTCTACTATGCCCCCCCCCCCCAATGTTTTGTTATCTCTGCTTTGATATTGGTAGGGTATAATTCGATAATAAAAAGTCAGTTCAGTGGTATAATTTTCCCCAAATAAAATTAGCGAAAACTACGGCGATCGTTCCATCGCAACTACCCGCGAGTTTTATTGATGTACTCCCCTCTTTCTTTGACAGAAAAAACGAAGTATTTAAAATTGGGCGTTTTCGTTCTGCTGCCTTCCGTTTTCATAACTCAGCGTGTACCTCTATCCTCCAGTCCGTGCATCGGTTCCACTTTCGATTCTGCAGCAACACTCTCCTTAAGTATAACTGAATTTTATAAAAAAAATTGTATGCAGCTTTAAATTTATAAGAACTTGGAAGAATTAGATTTTTTTCTATTGCATTTTATAGTGGGATTTTATTTTCTGATAGTCCGAATTAATTAATGTTATAACCGCACAGTAACTTAATTTGTTGTCATCACAAAATGTTTATTGCAGTTTAATTGGGATAAATCGCTCATTAGATTGATTTTCAAATGTATGTTATGTCATGAATCATTATTTAACTCATGGTTGTCTGATTGGCCTGGTTTTATTTCCACACAAACCTTGTTCCCTAGCTAGGTGTGCAGTTCAATATTCACGAAATAGAAAGCCACTTTAATTTTTAGGATTCTCCCTTTACTTCTTGAAAGAAAAGCTTTTGGTCATTGTTACGTATATTTCTGCACGAAATACTCAGGATTTGTTTCCCTTCTTATATCTGAAACATTCTGGTGTGCATTTTTAAATCGACAAAGACAAAGATGGATTAAATGTAAGTCACGATAGGTCATACTTTACTGCACACATTACCTATTTAAAAAGAAGAAACGAAAAACAACGTACATTTACTTTGCTAAAGAGTGTAAAATACGTGATGTGATTTTTTAATATTACCATACCTAATTGCACGAGGGAAATAGGGGATAAAACTACAATATAATTTTGCATTTCAATAAGCTAACTTGTATTGCAGTCCACATTTGAAAGCTTTGACTTTCGCAACATTTTAGAAAAAAAAAAATTTATGAGGAAAATGTTTATCAGGGCAAAGGGACAAAAAAGTGGATGGTAATCTTAAAATGGTTAGATACAATCCAACACAAAATATGCTATTCAGCAACAGCTAATCAAGCACACAGCCCAATTATCCAACGAAAAGGGTATGAGAGAGAGAGGGAGAGTGTGTGTGTGTGTGATTTGGATTTTTAACGTAGCTTTAACAATTTTTCAGTCATATCGCTACGGTGTCTATAGTATGGCAGTTTATAGTGATGCCTAGCACTGGGGCATCATGCCGCAGACATGTAGCATGACGTCCCACCCAGTCACATTATCCTGACACCACGCCGACCAGTCATAACACTAACCTCTTAATGCTGAGCGCCAAGCGAGGCAGCGGTTAGTACCATTTTTATAAGTCTTTCGTATGACTTGGCCGTAGAATCGAACCCACGACCTCCCGCATCTGAGGCGGACGCCCTAACCACTAGGCCACTGGAGCGGTCAAAAGGGTATGAGTGTTGATACATACATTATACTTACATACACACAAAGATACTGTCGCAAAAGGGGAGGGGGCGTTCAGGTGAATGTAAAAGGAGGAGGATGAAAAATACGCACAATCTCACACAATGACACTATTATATCACACAAGGGTATGGGTGATTATAGACACATTCATATACACTCACATACAAGCAGATCTATCACTCAGGGGTAAGGAGTTTTAATGTTAAGGTGCAAATATGGACATAAAAATAAACAACATACAAACACGAAACACAAATTGGCTAATAACAAGTGGTGATGGTGGCCCTGTAAAGTCCCTTTTGGTTTTCTTTCACCGCTCCTTTCACTTAGTGGTCACACCTCCCGCAGGCCGTGTGTATTTGTCCCCATGTGTTGTTATTTCTAATCCAAGATGTTTTAGTGAACGCAGTGAACCTAAAACTAGCCGCAGTGGTTTCCATCTCCCATTCCTCAGTTTGGTTGTTGTTGTTGTTGCTACCGCTGCGGCATTTCCTCATCATAGTTCCAATTTGTGTAACCACGTTTCCACATCTTCTTCTGAATCCTCATCCGATTCTCATTCGGGCGCTGGAATTACCTGTCCCTTCTCTCCTGCTTCTTTACTTATCTAACCTCTTCTGCTCTGCCCACCTCGCCTTTATCTTCACTATTAGACTGACTGGCTGATCTTATATTTTCGAAGTGTTCGGTCCTACGGCCATGTACGTCGACTTGTTGAGTCGGAGCGAGCCACCACTCATCAAGAATTTTACCCCTATTTTGAGTGCAAGCAATCATTTGGGGGGGGGCACCAGACAGATCCCCCCCCCCATTTATCCAAAGAAAATAAAAGGTTTTTATGTTTACATGTATCCCCCTCAGAGGTGTTGCAAGTGTATTTATTTTAAACAGAATTTTGATCCCAATTTTGTGTGGGGTATTCTTTTTTTCCCTAGTGTTATCTAAAAGATGAGTTCCCCTCTCTGGTTTAAATCACCAGTTTGGAAAACATCATCTTTATATTCAGTGACCTTTGCCAAAGGGTCCCTATGTCCTGTGTATGTTATCTGTGTAGTGCTATAATGTATGTATGCTATAGATGTTTTTGTAAGGACGGCATAATAATCACATTCTTTCAGAGTTTCTCTACGAAGGAAGAAATTTTTTTTTATTTCCAACACAAAATTTATATTAGATCATTTGCAAATTTAGAATTTTGTGTAAGAAACGGTGTACTAATTTTCGATTTGTATTGAGAAAAATAAAGCCTGGTGTTTTAGTGAGTGCAATATTGTGTGTCGTTTCTTATTTTGATTAACTTATATAAAGGAGGTTGGTAATAAGACCAGTCTGTAAGGAACCACATGTTTTTATTTATTAGGTAACATGCTTCTCCCTACGAGACATAGCCTTACTCCAATACAACTCCACTATTTAGAAATTCCAAATATAAAAGTCCAAATGGGATTGCATATTTATGTAAGTTTTGTTAGTCCTTTTCTGATTTTATTTTTTTCCTGGAATCCATTTACATAAAGAAGAAGCCCCTTGTGTTTATGTTTGTTTGTCCATTTTCTGCACATGTCTTTTTCGGAGGCTCTTCCACCGACCTTCCCACTTCGCGTAGCGCCTTGTGGTATAGCCCGGTGGCGTTTCTGTCTCCTACTTCATCCATGTGCAGATACCCTGTCCAATTTTAAATTTAAGAGAAGGTTTATTTTCTAATTATTTTAGTATAGGATTCCAGTTCTATATTGTTGATTAGTAGGTGAGAGAGAAAAAAAAAAAAATAAAAAAGAAACATTTTAAAAGGGATGGGTCATTTTCGTATCGTAATAATTTGTCCACATTTCCTCATAGTATCTATTATAAAATTAGTTAATTCGAAAAAATGTTTTTGGTCTAATTTCACGTCTAAATATAATATTCGATTTTGCTGATATTTAATAGTTTTAATTTTTGCTATTGAAGCAATAATACTGTCTCTTGTCTTTTTATTATTTTTACATTCTAACATTACATGTGTCTTTGTAAAGCTATACGCTTTACATAAGGGACACTTTGGAATAATTTTTATCATGCCCTTTCTTTTTGCTACTTCACCAGTGAGCCAAACGTCGTGAAGATATTTAAAGATGATACTTTGAATTTTTAAAGATTTTATATTTGCCCAATTTGTCCATGAAATGTTCCAATCTACCCCCCAGTTTTCCCTTTCTACTTTACATCTTTGATTTTTTGTATAAAATTCCCTTATTATTTTATATGTGTTTTTGTCCCCTTCCCAAATTCTTTATTATCTCTAAATTTAAAAACCAACTCTTTTATATATTTAAATTTTTTGCTTACGAAAAACTTTTTGGTTAAAGCATTGTTTGTAAAAATATCCCGTCTATTTCTGTTTATAAAACCAAACCAGTAAATATAAATAGCTTCCCACGGCATATCCGGGGAAGCTTTAATTTTTAAAAATCTGTTGATAATGTTTGCTTCTTGCATCCATTTTAGATTGGGTAAAGCTAAACCTCCTCGTTTGCTTTCCCGATATAAAGTTTCTTTCTCAATGTAATGCAGTTTAAAATTCCATATATAGTTAATTATTTCTTTATCTATTTTGTTTAGTACTTTGTAGTGTAAGTCTAGAGATTTTAAAAGGTAATTTATGTTTGAATAAAAGTAAGTTTTTGCAACTTGCGCACGCTCCATTATACACAATGGCGTTTGTGCCCAGATTTCAATATTTTTATCTACTTTCTTTTTTAGGTTTTGTAAGTTTTCTATCTCCTCATTTTTGCCAAAGTATATGCCTAAGGCTTTAACCCTCTCTTTTATCAAGTGGGGTGGGAGCCCAGGGTGGTTCCCTCTCCAGTTACCTATTTTTAATATTTCAGTTTTTTCATGATTAATTTTGGACCCAGAGGCTTTACCGAAATTTTCATATTCCTTTTCCAAGTGTTTAAAGGAATTTGGGTCACTTATAAATTCGTACAGTCGTCAGCATATTGGAGCATTTTGAATTCTTCTTTCAAATTTGGGATCTTAATTCCTTCTATGAGTTTATTAGTTCTTATTTTTATGCTTAGTATTTCAATCGCTATTACGTATAATAGCATTGATAGAGGACAGCCTTGTCTGACTGATCTCTGTATCTCAAATGTTGCCGTGATACCACCATTTACCTGTACTCTAGCATTTATATCTCTACACAGGACTTCAGTCCATTTACGGAAGTTTTCTCCGAAGCCAAATTTTACAAGTAATTGTTGTATATAGTTGTGTTCAACTCTGTCAAAAGCTTTTTCTTGGTCGAGAAGCACCATGGCGCCTCTCTGACCTGATTCTTTTATAAATTCGATTATTGTCCTGATGTTTAAGACATTGTTCTGGATATCATTTCCAGTAGCACCACACGTTTGGTTTTTGTTTATTATTGTGTTCATACATTTTTTAATTCTATTTGCTAGTAATTTACTTAAAATCTTGTAGTCATTGTTTAGGAGGGAGATGGGCCTCCAATTTTTTAGGTCTTTTTTTATCTCCCTTCCCTTTGTATATTAA
Source organism: Megalonaias nervosa (assembly GCA_016617855.1). Taxonomy (NCBI): domain Eukaryota; kingdom Metazoa; phylum Mollusca; class Bivalvia; order Unionida; family Unionidae; genus Megalonaias; species Megalonaias nervosa. Next base: position 5,357 of record JAECUM010036807.1, on the reverse strand, counting down.
TATAATCAAACCTTCCCTCATTGTGTCTGTCATTTTACTATTTTTTAACAATATGTTATTATATAAAGATTTCAAGATTGGCGCTAACTCACGTTGGAATTTTTTATAAAAATTCCCCGTGAGTCCATCTCTTCCTGGTGACTTCCCTTTGGCTAGGGAGTTGATAGTTTTTATGATCTCTTCTGTAAAAATAATGTCATCACATAAGTCGTTATGTACTGATGTAATTTTTTCACATTTAACATCCTTTAAATATGAATTTATTGTGTCCCCACTTATACTTTGGGTTTTATATAGGTTACTATAAAAAGAGTTAATTTTTCCCAGAATTTCATATTTCTTATTTAAAATATTCCCTTCCTCATCAATTAGTGTATTAAGATTTTTTTCCTCCCCTCTTCTAAATTCTTCCCTTTTAAATAAACCCCTGGCTTTAGTGTATAATCCTGAAAATTTCCCTGCCCAAATTTCTACTCCTTTATTTTCTTGTTCCCTAATCTCTTTTAATTTATCTTGAAAAAGAATTTGCTTTTCCTTCTCTTTTGTTTTTTTTAGTTGTGACATTATCTCTTCTTTCTCTTTTTTCTCAATTCGCTTAATGTTTTGCTATAGTTTACGGCTATATTTTTAATTTTCTTTTTAAAGTTATCCCATTGAATTAAAATATCTTTCTCTTCTACTAAAAACATCCTATTATTAAATCCTTTACTTCTTTTATAAATTCTTCATTTTCTAAAAGTCTATTGTTAATTTTCCATGTACCCTTTCCCCATTTAGTTCTATGTTTTGTTTTAACCTTTATTTCAATTAATTTGTGATCTGATATCTTAAAATCTGTAATGTTAGCATCTACATAAAGCCCTTTATTAAAAAGGTTCCCGTAAAATCTATCTAGTCTACTTGCTAGTCCGTTTTTATATTCATAAGTAAATTCCGTACGAAGTAAATTTAATTTCCTGTATATATCGTCTACAATTTTTTGTGTTTTTTTAAAAATTCCAACATAGTTTTCCTAAAAATTATATCATTTGAAGTCAAATCCCCTATTCTATCTATATTATCACTTACCCAATTAAAATCCCCTCCTATCACCAATTCTTCCATAGAAAGTTCACTTATATATTTATCAAATTTTTCAATAAAATCAGTTTTTTTTGTATTTATTTGCCGGAAAATATGTGTTAATTATGTTAAAACCGTTTACCCTAACATGGAGTACTCTGCCTTCTAACCCACTTTTCCCTTCTATTTTTCCCAGTTTAAGTAATTTTTATTTTTTATTATGATAGCTACTCCCCCCTTTACGTCATTTCCTATATAGTCACTTATTAAAACAATAGCGTCTAATTTTTCTTCTGTGTATGCCATAAGGTTCTTTGTAAATCCATTATGGGTTTCCTGGATTAAAAGTATATCATAAGTATTGTAATAATTACACAATTTGTCTATTTTCTCTGTATCTATACCATGTATATTTACTGATGCTATATGGAAGTTGAGTCCCTCCATTTTTTTTTTTATTTTTTTTTTTTCTATCCCAGGTGGCCACTCTGTCATCTTTAAAATTCTTATATTTAAAAGAATAATTATCATTATTTGTTTAAAAATTTAAATTTACTTTATGGTTATTCATTTACTTGGGGGTTGTTAGCCCCCTCTGTTTTGTCACTGCTATTTGACTCGTCTTTGTCGCTTGAGGTTCCCATAGTACATGTTACCATTTCTGTCTCTTGTCCATTTTCCGTTTCTTTGTCAATGTCCCTGTCGTTTTCCATATCCATTTCAATGTCCGTTTCTTTGTCCGTTTCTTTGTCCGTGTCATTGTCTTCGTTCGTGTTGTTGTTCTGTTTGTCCGTGTCGTCACTTTCAGGGTTTTCTTGATTCTCCTTATTTATTTTGTCATCTCCTTTTTTTGCCCCCCTTCTTTCTTTTTTTTAGGGAGTGATTTTTCTCCTTCTACCTTTTTTCCCTCTCGGCTGTCACTCCCTGAGGAGAACAGAGAAAGAAGTCGCATCTTTCTTTTCTTAAGTGTTCTGGCCGGTCTTGGGGTATTGGGGGTGGAAGTCAGGGGATTTACCCCACTTTCCTCCGCTTCCTTGGAGCTCCCTAAGGAGATCTCCGTTTCTTCTTCCTCCTCCTCTGCTAAGGGGAAGAATTTGTTCTTTTCTAAGAGCTTTTCGTCTAGGCTGTTTTTTGGGTAGTATTGCGAAGGCGTTTTGAATGGACTTAGGAATTTATTCCACTCCACATCTGGAGTAGAATCCTCCCCATTTTCTCCTTGTATTTTTGAGTCGTCTTCTTTATCTTTATCGCCTCGCCTTTATCTTCTCTACTAGACTGACTGGCTGATCTTATATTTTCGAAGTGTTCGGTCCTACGGCCATGTACGTCGACTTGTTGAGTCGGAGCGAGCCAACACTCATTAGGAATTTTACCCCTATTTTGAGTGCAAACAATCATTTCGGGCTTTGAAAAGGTGCCAGCACGGCGCACTAATTAATTTCTCGTCTGGTGGAGCAGCAGAGGAGGTGAACAGACCACTTGTCTGAATTGTCAGTTGTCTAAAAAATAAAGGTTCCTACGAAGGCTGAAAATAAGGTAAATAACGCTAAACCAAAGCCTCTAACTGACCATAAGATTTTCTCAAATTGGGTTAGCTTATCTCGTTATTTTATCTTTGACTCATTGTTTTTATTTATGGTGTGTTTCGTTTACTCGCCGAGTCACTCAATATTGGTCGTTCACCTCCTCTGCTGCTGTAATTAAATCATTGTTATATCAGTAATGGTTGGAGAACCACACTCAGCTAGATTAGCTCGAGAGCGACTAGATGCAATTAAAAAATATTTACCTGTTCGTGATTCTGTGAAACAACAACTACAATCACGTCAGGAATCTCAAGTTGAATTTGCAGATGATACAAAACAATTATTTAAACCTATTACAGAAACAACTAAAGGTCTTCTTCCTGTATTAGAGAAAACCGCTGAAGCAACTGGAAAAATAGCAGAAAGAACTAAAAAAAACAAAACAGATTCTACGAGAACTTCCAGCTGAAATAGCTGCTGCTCAACCAATGCAAGAAATACTTGAAGGTATTGACCAAGCTCGTGTTGAAATAGGTGATATAAAAGATCGTATACCAGAACCAGAGAAAAAACTAGAAGGAATTAAAACTGCGCTGATCGAAAAATTTACTGATTATGGTGTTGGGTACATCAAACAACTCGACGAAAAAGATTTACCTGAGAGTGCCGTGAGAAGTTTTTTTGATAGAAGACAATTTCTAAAGCCTGAGTATCATGTTCTTTCTATGGACAGTGAAAAATGGTATAAATGGATATTTCGCATGCACCACGGCGTTGATCGGGTCCGAAGTAATGATCCAAAATATAATGAGTATAGAAACAAAATAGATAATTATATTACGCAGTTACAACAACGACAATTACAAACACAACAAAAACAACAGCGACAACAACAATCTCCAAAATCACGAATACCATTGCCACAATCTCCAAAACCACAAAAACAACAACGACGAAAGGGAGTAACGAATGAGGAAGAAGAACATGATGTAGTTTTTGATCCTGACCCCGGCGCAACTGGAAGTGGTCTTATTACTCAAGGAAGTGGTCTTATTACTCCATGTCCCAACAATATCCTTGCCGATGTTGAACGACTAGAAATCCTCATTGGAGGAAAACGAGCTGGTAATAATTCCCCAGAAATCATTAATGAAGTAGCTGATATTTGTAAAAGATTATTTACAGGTGGTGTCATGGATATTAATGTTTATGGGTCTCTTATTAATGAAATCGCCGATGATTACCACAGTGATTAGATACAATTAGATATAATGACTATAATAAGATGATCGTACATAATACTCAACGTGGACCGACTATGGTCAGGGTAATAAATTCACGACTACCAGTATACAAAACAACCTACGGAGATGGATTAGGTGATATTGTTCAAGGTTTATTTAGAAGAATAGCTCCAAAAGCAATACCGATTGCAAAGCAACTGGGAATGAAAGCTATTGATGTTGTTCGTGAAAAAGGCCCCAGTGTTTTTGGTAATCTTGCTGGTAAAGCATTCTCAGCAATCAAGGATAGACTAGCACGATTAATACGACGAAAACCTCAGCCACCAGTGAGACTGGCCAGCACTGAAGTGATGCCCGCAAATATTAGTAAAATAATAAATCAAGCTGCGAATCAAAAACTAACAGAGTTGGCTGATGTACCACTATCAGAAAAAGAAAAAAATATAACCGCTAGTCTAATAGCTGGAAGTGGTCTTCGTGTTAGACGATAATAAATATAATAAAGATGTTAAAACGTATATCTGATCCCGCATTTGATATGGACGCACCAGTTCTTAAAGATGAGTCTCTGCATGGTTATCAATATTTCTCTTATGACGCACGAATTCCAGATCAGCGTGGACGAATTGAACTTCAAGTTCAAGATACAAGCAGATATTTCTTACCTGCTGAGGCATTTATTGAAGTCGAAGGTAGACTTTTAAAAGCAGATAATACAGATTATGGAATTGGTGATCGAGTTGGTTTTGTTAATAACGGTATTATGGCGTTATTTGAGAGCACTACGTACATGATCGATGGAAGAAATACTGAATCAATTCAAAAGGATGCTGACGTTGCCACGACTATACTTGGTCTTGCTAGATACAGCGATGATTATTCAAGATCGGCAGGTCCATCAATGATGTTTGCCAAGGACATAGTCGATCAACCCGATCACAGGAATGTAATGTTAAATGCAGCTGGGAACGTAGTTGCATCAATGAATGCAAATTTCAACTTGGGATTCGCGTAGCGTCGAGCAATGCTTGGCGACGATGAAAGGTTTTCATGTGCGATTCCACTTTCACACATCTTTAGATTTTGTAGAAACGTCAGAAAGGTTATTTTCGGAGCCAAGCACACAATTGTACTCGTACGAAAAGCACCGACAATGATGCAATATGGCGACCCGACGATGTTGATGCTGGTAAAGTATTACTGACAAAACTTTCATTGTGGATGCCAGTAATGACTCCATCAATATCTGAAGAAGATCGGTTACTTGCTTTCATGGGCAGCGGCGGTAAATCGACGTTATCATGGTTAACAATGACCACAGATTCTATCCAGAGTAACATTAATGGTTTATTTACATGGCAAATAGCATCACAGCAAGGTGTCTCTGCACCGCGACATATATTTGTTGTACTTCAAGATGCTGCACGGGCAAATGATCAAACGTGTAGTATTATGATATTTGATAGATTTCGTGTTTCTGAGGTTTCGCTGAGAATAAATGGACATCAAGAACCAGCCGAGGATA
>JAECUM010036806.1:0-10527 GCA_016617855.1 Megalonaias nervosa | reverse complement strand
TTCATAACCGGTTCAAACCGGTTTATTCCATGCCGATCTTGCTATGGTAATTCATTATAGAACAGGTTTTATCCGGTTTAAACGGTTCAAACCGGTTCCATCCGGTTCCAACTATTTCCATCCGGTTCAGACCAGTCCAGAGGAGCTGATACTGGTTCATAACCGGTTCGAACCGGTTTATTCCATGTCGATTTTGTATGCTAATTCATGATTTGACAGGTTCTATCCGGTTTGAACCGGTTCAAACCGGTTTCATCCGGTTCTAAGTGGTTCCATCCGGTTCAGACTGGACCAGAGGAGGTCAAACTGGCTCATAACCGGTTTAACCCGGTTTATTCCATGCCGATTTTGTATGTTAATTCATTAGAGAACAGGTTTTATCCGGTTTAAACCGGTTCAAACCGGTTCCATTCGGTTCTAACTGGTTCCATCCAAATCAGACCAGTCCAGAGGAGTCGATACTGGTTCATAACCGGTTCAAACCGGTTTATTCCATGTCCATTTTGTATGTTAATTCATTATTGGACAGGTGTTATCCACATTGAACCGGTTCAAACCGGTTCCATCCGGTTCAAACTGGTTCCATCCGGTTCAGACCAGTCCAGAGGAGTTGACATTGGCTCATAACCGGTTCAAACCGGTTTATTCCATGCCGATTTTGTATGTTAATTCATTATGGAACAGGTTTTATCCGGTTTAAACCGGTTCAAACCGGTTCCATCCGGTTCTAACTGGTTCCATCCAAATCAGACCAGTCTAGAGGAGTCGATACTGGTTCATAACCGGTTCATACCGGTTTCTCCCATGTCCATTTTGTATGTTAATTCATTATTGGACAGGTTTTATCCACCTTGAGTCGGTTCAAACCGGTTCCATCCGGTTCAAACTGGTTCCATCCGGTTCAGACCAGTCCAGAGGAGGTCATACTGGCTCATAACCGGTTTAACCCGGTTTATTCCATGCCGATTTTGTATGTTAATTCATTAGAGAACAGGTTTTATCCGGTTTAAACCGGTTCAAACCGGTTCCATCCGGTTCTAACTGGTTCCATCCAAATGAGACCAGTCCAGAGGAGTTGGAACTGGTTGATAACCGGTTCAAACCGGTTTATTCCATGCCGATTTTGTATGTTAATTCATTATTGGACAGGTTTTATCCGGTTTAAACCGGTTCAAACCGGTTCCATTAGGTTCTAACTGGTTCCATCCGGTCTTGACCAGTCCAGAGGAGTTGAGACTGGTTCATAACCGGTTCAAACCGGTTCATTCCATGCCGATTTTGTATGTTAATTCATTATTGGACAGGTTTTATCCGGTTTGAACCGGTTCAAACCGGTTCCATCCGGTTCTAACTTGTTCCATCCAAATCAGACCAGTCCAGAGGAGTCGATACTGGTTCATAACCGGTTCAAACCGGTTTCTTCCATGTCCATTTTGTATGTTAATTCATTATTGGACAGGTTTTATCCACCTTAAACCGGTTCAAACAGGTTCGATCCGGTTCAAACTGGTTCCATCCGGTTCAGACCAGTCCAGAGGAGTTGACATTGGCTCATAACCGGTTCAAACCGGTTTATTCCATGCCGATTTTGTATTTTAATTCATTATAGAATAGGTTTTATCCGGTTTCAACCGGTTCAAACCGGTTCCATCCGGTTCAAACTGGTTCCATCCGGTTCAGACTAGTCCAGAGGATTTGAAACTGGTTCATCACCGGTTCAAACCGGTTTATTCCATGCCGATCTTGCTATGTTAATTCATTATAGAAAGGTTTTATCCGGTTGAAACCGGTTCAAACCGGTTTCATCCGGTTCCAACTGGTTCCATCCAAATCAGACCAGCCTAGAGGAGTAGATACTGGTTCATAACCGGTTCAAACCGGTTTCTTCCATGTCCATTTTGTATGTTAATTCATTATTGGACAGGTTTTATCCACCTTGAACCGGTTCAAACTGGTTCCATCCGGTTCCAACTGGTTCCATCCGGTTCAGACCAGTCCAGAGGAGTTGACACTGGCTCATAACCGGTTCAAACGGGTTTATTTCATGCCGATTTTGTATGTTAATTCATTATGGGACAGATTTTATGGGGTTTAAACCGATTGAAACCGGTTCCATAGGTTCTAACTGGTTGCATCCAAATCAGACCAGTCCAGAGGAGTCGATGTTGGTTCATAACCGGTTCAAACCGGTTTATTCTATGCCGACATTGTATGATAATTCATTATTGGACAGGTTTTATCCGGTTTCAACCGGCTCAAACCGGTTCCATCCGGTTCCAACTGGTTCCATCCGATTCAGACCAGTCCAGAGGAGTTGAAACTGGTTCATAACCGGTTCAAACCGGTTTATTCCATGCCGATCTTGCTATGGTAATTCATTATAGAACAGGTTTTATCCGGTTTAAACGGTTCAAACCGGTTCCATCCGGTTCCAACTGGTTCCATCCGGTTCAGACCAGTCCAGAGGAGCTGATACTGGTTCATAACCGGTTCAAACCGGTTTATTCCATGCCGATCTTGCTATGGTAATTCATTATAGAACAGGTTTTATCCGGTTTAAACGGTTCAAACCGGTTCCATCCGGTTCCAACTGGTTCCATCCGGTTCAGACCAGTCCAGAGGAGCTGATACTGGTTCATAACCGGTTCGATCCGGTTTATTCCATGTCGATTTTGTATGCTAATTCATGATTTGACAGGTTCTATCCGGTTTGAACCGGTTCAAACCGGTTTCATCCGGTTCTAAGTGGTTCCATCCGGTTCAGACTGGACCAGAGGAGGTCATACTGGCTCATAACCGGTTTAACCCGGTTTATTCCATGCCGATTTTGTATGTTAATTCATTAGAGAACAGGTTTTATCCGGTTTAAACCGGTTCAAACCGGTTCCATTCGGTTCTAACTGGTTCCATCCAAATCAGACCAGTCCAGAGGAGTCGATACTGGTTCATAACCGGTTCAAACCGGTTTATTCCATGTCCATTTTGTATGTTAATTCATTATTGGACAGGAGTTATCCACATTGAACCGGTTCAAACCGGTTCCATCCGGTTCACACTAGTTCCATCCGGTTCAGACCAGTCCAGAGGAGTTGACATTGGCTCATAACCGGTTCAAACCGGTTTATTCCATGCCGATTTTGTATGTTAATTCATTATAGAACAGGTTTTATCCGGTTTAAACCGGTTCAAACCGGTTCCATCCGGTTCTAACTGGTTCCATCCAAATCAGACCAGTCTAGAGGAGTCGATACTGGTTCATAACCGGTTCAAACCGGTTTCTCCCATGTCCATTTTGTATGTTAATTCATTATTGGACAGGTTTTATCCACCTTGAGCCGGTTCAAACCGGTTCCATCCGGTTCAAACTGGTTCCATCCGGTTCAGACCAGTCCAGAGGAGGTCATACTGGCTCATAACCGGTTTAAGCCGGTTTATTCCATGCCGATTTTGTATGTTAATTAATTAGAGAACAGGTTTTATCCGGTTTAAACCGGTTCAAACCGGTTCCATCCGGTTCTAACTGGTTCCATCCAAATGAGACCAGTCCAGAGGAGTTGGAACTGGTTGATAACCGGTTCAAACCGGTTTATTCCATGCCGATTTTGTATGTTAATTCATTATTGGACAGGTTTTATCCGGTTTGAAACCGGTTCAAACCGGTTCCATCCGGTTCTAACTGGTTCCATCCAAATCAGACCAGTCCAGAGGAGTCGATACTGGTTCATAACCGGTTCAAACCGGTTTCTTCCATGTCCATTTTGTATGTTAATTCATTATTGGACAGGTTTTATCCACCTTAAACCGGTCCAAACCGGTTCGATCCGGTTCAAACTGGTTCCATCCGGTTCAGACCAGTCCAGAGGAGTTGACATTGGCTCATAACCGGTTCAAACCGGTTTATTCCATGCCGATTTTGTATTTTAATTCATTATAGAACAGGTTTTATCCGGTTTCAACCGGTTCAAACCGGTTCCATCCGGTTCAAACTGGTTCCATCCGGTTCAGACTAGTCCAGAGGATTTGAAACTGGTTCATCACCGGTTCAAACCGGTTTATTACATGCCGATCTTGCTATGTTAATTCATTATAGAAAGTTTTTATCCGGTTGAAACCGGTTCAAACCGGTTTCATCCGGTTCCAACTGGTTCCATCCAAATCAGACCAGCCTATAGGAGTAGATACTGGTTCATAACCGGTTCAAACCGGTTTCTTCCATGTCCATTTTGTATGTTAATTCATTATTGGACAGGTTTTATCCACCTTGAACCGGTTCAAACTGGTTCCATCCGGTTCCAACTGGTTCCATCCGGTTCAGACCAGTCCAGAGGAGTTGACACTGGCTCATAACCGGTTCAAACGGATTTATTTCATGCCGATTTTGTATGTTAATTCATTATTGGACAGATTTTATGGGGTTTAAACCGATTGAAACCGGTTCCATAGGTTCTAACTGGTTGCATCCAAATCAGACCAGTCCAGAGGAGTCGATGTTGGTTCATAACCGGTTCAAACCGGTTTATTCTATGCCGACATTGTATGATAATTCATTATTGGACAGGTTTTATCCGGTTTCAACCGGCTCAAACCGGTTCCATCCGGTTCCAACTGGTTCCATCCGGTTCAGACCAGTCCAGAGGAGTTGAAACTGGTTCATAACCGGTTCAAACCGGTTTATTCCATGCCGATCTTGCTATGGTAATTCATTATAGAACAGGTTTTATCCGGTTTAAACGGTTCAAACCGGTTCCATCCGGTTCCAACTGGTTCCATCCGGTTCAGACCAGTCCAGAGGAGCTGATACTGGTTCATAACCGGTTCGAACCGGTTTATTCCATGTCGATTTTGTATGCTAATTCATGATTTGACAGGTTCTATCCGGTTTGAACCGGTTCAAACCGGTTTCATCCGGTTCTAAGTGGTTCCATCCGGTTCAGACTGGACCAGAGGAGGTCATACTGGCTCATAACCGGTTTAACCCGGTTTATTCCATGCCGATTTTGTATGTTAATTCATTAGAGAACAGGTTTTATCCGGTTTAAACCGGTTCAAACCGGTTCCATTCGGTTCTAACTGGTTCCATCCAAATCAGACCAGTCCAGAGGAGTCGATACTGGTTCATAACCGGTTCAAACCGGTTTATTCCATGTCCATTTTGTATGTTAATTCATTATTGGACAGGTGTTATCCACATTGAACCGGTTCAAACCGGTTCCATCCGGTTCAAACTGGTTCCATCCGGTTCAGACCAGTCCAGAGGAGTTGACATTGGCTCATAACCGGTTCAAACCGGTTTATTCCATGCCGATTTTGTATGTTAATTCATTATAGAACAGGTTTTATCCGGTTTAAACCGGTTCAAACCGGTTCCATCCGGTTCTAACTGGTTCCATCCAAATCAGACCAGTCTAGAGGAGTCGATACTGGTTCATAACCGGTTCAAACCGGTTTCTCCCATGTCCATTTTGTATGTTAATTCATTATTGGACAGGTTTTATCCACCTTGAGCCGGTTCAAACCGGTTCCATCCGGTTCAAACTGGTTCCATCCGGTTCAGACCAGTCCAGAGGAGGTCATACTGGCTCATAACCGGTTTAACCCGGTTTATTCCATGCCGATTTTGTATGTTAATTCATTAGAGAACAGGTTTTATCCGGTTTAAACCGGTTCAAACCGGTTCCATCCGGTTCTAACTGGTTCCATCCAAATGAGACCAGTCCAGAGGAGTTGGAACTGGTTGATAACCGGTTCAAACCGGTTTATTCCATGCCGATTTTGTATGTTAATTCATTATTGGACAGGTTTTAGTTGGTTTAAACCGGTTCAAACCGGTTCCATTAGGTTCTAACTGGTTCCATTCGGTTTTGACCAGTCCAGAGGAGTTGATACTGGTTCATAACCGGTTCGAACCGGTTTATTTCATGCCGATTTTGTATGTTAATTCATTATTGGACAGGTTTTATCCGGTTTGAACCGGTTCAAACCGGTTCCATCCGGTTCTAACTGGTTCCATCCAAATCAGACCAGTCCAGAGGAGTCGATACTGGTTCATAACCGGTTCAAACCGGTTTCTTCCATGTCCATTTTGTATGTTAATTCATTATTGGACAGGTTTTATCCACCTTAAACCGGTTCAAACCGGTTCGATCCGGTTCAAACTGGTTCCATCCGGTTCAGACCAGTCCAGAGGAGTTGACATTGGCTCATAACCGGTTCAAACCGGTTTATTCCATGCCGATTTTGTATTTTAATTCATTATAGAACAGGTTTTATCCGGTTTCAACCGGTTCAAACCGGTTCCATCCGGTTCAAACTGGTTCCATCCGGTTCAGACTAGTCCAGAGGATTTGAAACTGGTTCATCACCGGTTCAAACCGGTTTATTCCATGCCGATCTTGCTATGTTAATTCATTATAGAAAGGTTTTATCCGGTTGAAACCGGTTCAAACCGGTTTCATCCGGTTCCAACTGGTTCCATCCAAATCAGACCAGCCTAGAGGAGTAGATACTGGTTCATAACCGGTTCAAACCGGTTTCTTCCATGTCCATTTTGTATGTTAATTCATTATTGGACAGGTTTTATCCACCTTGAACCGGTTCAAACTGGTTCCATCCGGTTCCAACTGGTTCCATCCGGTTCAGACCAGTCCAGAGGAGTTGACACTGGCTCATAACCGGTTCAAACGGGTTTATTTCATGCCGATTTTGTATGTTAATTCATTATTGGACAGATTTTATGGGGTTTAAACCGATTGAAACCGGCTCCATAGGTTCTATCTGGTTGCATCCAAATCAGACCAGTCCAGAGGAGTCGATGTTGGTTCATAACCGGTTCAAACCGGTTTATTCTATGCCGACATTGTATGATAATTCATTATTGGACAGGTTTTATCCGGTTTTAACCGGCTCAAACCGGTTCCATCCGGTTCCAACTGGTTCCATCCGGTTCAGACCAGTCCAGAGGAGTTGAAACTGGTTCATAACCGGTTCAAACCGGTTTATTCCATGCCGATCTTGCTATGGTAATTCATTATAGAACAGGTTTTATCCGGTTTAAACGGTTCAAACCGGTTCCATCCGGTTCCAACTATTTCCATCCGGTTCAGACCAGTCCAGAGGAGCTGATACTGGTTCATAACCGGTTCGAACCGGTTTATTCCATGTCGATTTTGTATGCTAATTCATGATTTGACAGGTTCTATCCGGTTTGAACCGGTTCAAACCGGTTTCATCGGGTTCTAACTGGTTCCATCCGGTTCAGACTGGACCAGAGGAGGTCATACTGGCTCATAACCGGTTTAACCCGGTTTATTCCATGCCGATTTTGTATGTTAATTCATTAGAGAACAGGTTTTATCCGGTTTAAACCGGTTCAAACCGGTTCCGTTCGGTTCTAACTGGTTCCATCCAAATCAGACCAGTCCAGAGGAGTCGATACTGGTTCATAACCGGTTCAAACCGGTTTATTCCATGTCCATTTTGTATGTTAATTCATTATTGGACAGGTGTTATCCACATTGAACCGGTTCAAACCGGTTCCATCCGGTTCACACTGGTTCCATCCGGTTCAGACCAGTCCAGAGGAGTTGACATTGGCTCATAACCGGTTCAAACCGGTTTATTCCATGCCGATTTTGTATGTTAATTCATTATGGAACAGGTTTTATCCGGTTTAAACCGGTTCAAACCGGTTCCATCCGGTTCTAACTGGTTCCATCCAAATCAGACCAGTCTAGAGGAGTCGATACTGGTTCATAACCGGTTCAAACCGGTTTCTCCCATGTCCATTTTGTATGTTAATTCATTATTGGACAGGTTTTATCCACCTTAAACCGGTTCAAACCGGTTCCATCCGGTTCAAGCTGGTTCCATCCGGTTCAGACCAGTCCAGAGGAGTTGACACTGGCTCATAACCGGTTGAAACCGGTTTATTTCATACCGATTTTGTATGTTAATTCATTATTGGACAGGTTTTATCCACCTTGAGCCGGTTCAAACCGGTTCCATCCGGTTCAAACTGGTTCCATCCGGTTCAGACCAGTCCAGAGGAGTTGATACTGGTTCATAACCGGTTCAAACCGGTTTCTTCCATGTCCATTTTGTATGTTAATTCGTTTTTGGAAAGGTTTTATCCAGTTTAAACCGGTTCAAACCGGTTCCATCCGGTTCTAACTGGTTCCATCCAAATGAGACCAGTCCAGAGGAGTTGGAACTGGTTGATAACCGGTTCAAACCGGTTTATTCCATGCCGATTTTGTATGTTAATTCATTATTGGACAGGTTTTATCCGCTTTAAAACGGGTCAAACCGGTTCCATCCGGTTCTAACTGGTTCCATCCAAATCAGACCAGTCCAGAGGAGTCGATACTGGTTCATACCCGGTTCAAACCGGTTTCTTCCATGTCCATTTTGTATGTTAATTCATTATTGGACAGGTTTTATCCACCTTAAACCGGTCCAAAACGGTTCCATCCGGTTCAAACTGGTTCCATCCGGTTCAGACCAGTCCAGAGGAGTTGACATTGGCTCATAACCGGTTCAAACCGGTTTATTCCATGCCGATTTTGTATTTTAATTCATTATAGAACAGGTTTTATCCGGTTTCAACCGGTTCAAACCGGTTCCATCCGGTTCAAACTGGTTCCATCCGGTTCAGACTAGTCCAGAGGATTTGAAACTGGTTCATCACCGGTTCAAACCGGTTTATTACATGCCGATCTTGCTATGTTAATTCATTATAGAAAGTTTTTATCCGGTTGAAACCGGTTCAAACCGGTTTCATCCGGTTCCAACTGGTTCCATCCAAATCAGACCAGCCTAGAGGAGTAGATACTGGTTCATAACCGGTTCAAACCGGTTTATTCCATGCCGATCTTGCTATGGTAATTCATTATAGAACAGGTTTTATCCGGTTTAAACGGTTCAAACCGGTTCCATCCTTTTCCAACTGGTTCCATCCGGTTCAGACCAGTCCAGAGGAGCTGATACTGGTTCATAACCGGTTCGAACCGGTTTATTCCATGTCGATTTTGTATGCTAATTCATGATTTGACAGGTTCTATCCGGTTTGAACCGGTTCAAACCGGTTTCATCCGGTTCTAAGTGGTTCCATCCGGTTCAGACTGGACCAGAGGAGGTCATACTGGCTCATAACCGGTTTAACCCGGTTAATTCCATGCCGATTTTGTATGTTAATTCATTAGAGAACAGGTTTTATCCGGTTTAAACCGGTTCAAACCGGTTCCATTCGGTTCTAACTGGTTCCATCCAAATCAGACCAGTCCAGAGGAGTCGATACTGGTTCATAACCGGTTCAAACCGGTTTATTCCATGTCCATTTTGTATGTTAATTCATTATTGGACAGGTGTTATCCACATTGAACCGGTTCAAACCGGTTCCATCCGGTTCACACTGGTTCCATCCGGTTCAGACCAGTCCAGAGGAGTTGACATTGGCTCATAACCGGTTCAAACCGGTTTATTCCATGCCGATTTTGTATGTTAATTCATTATGGAACAGGTTTTATCCGGTTTAAACCGGTTCAAACCGGTTCCATCCGGTTCTAACTGGTTCCATCCAAATCAGACCAGTCTAGAGGAGTCGATACTGGTTCATAACCGGTTCAAACCGGTTTCTCCCATGTCCATTTTGTATGTTAATTCATTATTGGACAGGTTTTATCCACCTTGAGTCGGTTCAAACCGGTTCCATCCGGTTCAAACTGGTTCCATCCGGTTCAGACCAGTCCAGAGGAGGTCATACTGGCTCATAACCGGTTTAACCCGGTTTATTCCATGCCGATTTTGTATGTTAATTCATTAGAGAACAGGTTTTATCCGGTTTAAACCGGTTCAAACCGGTTCCATCCGGTTCTAACTGGTTCCATCCAAATGAGACCAGTCCAGAGGAGTTGGAACTGGTTGATAACCGGTTCAAACCGGTTTATTCCATGCCGATTTTGTATGTTAATTCATTATTGGACAGGTTTTAGTTGGTTTAAACCGGTTCAAACCGGTTAAATTAGGTTCTAACTGGTTCCATTCGGTTTTGACCAGTCCAGAGGAGTTGATACTGGTTCATAACCGGTTCGAACCGGTTTATTTCATGCCGATTTTGTATGTTAATTCATTATTGGACAGGTTTTATCCGGTTTGAACCGGTTCAAACCGGTTCCATCCGGTTCTAACTGGTTCCATCCAAATCAGACCAGTCCAGAGGAGTCGATACTGGTTCATAACCGGTTCAAACCGGTTTCTTCCATGTCCATTTTGTATGTTAATTCATTATTGGACAGGTTTTATCCACCTTAAACCGGTTCAAACAGGTTCGATCCGGTTCAAACTGGTTCCATCCGGTTCAGACCAGTCCAGAGGAGTTGACATTGGCTCATAACCGGTTCAAACCGGTTTATTCCATGCCGATTTTGTATTTTAATTCATTATAGAATAGGTTTTATCCGGTTTCAACCGGTTCAAACCGGTTCCATCCGGTTCAAACTGGTTCCATCTGGTTCAGACTAGTCCAGAGGA
>JAECUM010036805.1:0-18884 GCA_016617855.1 Megalonaias nervosa | reverse complement strand
AATGAAAAGGCTGCATCCTGCTTAAGGAACCACATTTCTTTTATTTTCTACATGCTTCTCTTAATTTTTTGGATGCATCCTTGTTTCCCGATCTGAAAGTTGCGTTTAATGTTTTCACCCAACAAGGCCACAAGTTCTGGCCCTATTTAGTGAGATGTTGTGATATTGTCATTCAAGCTGGCGTGCATTTGTGACGGGACGCTTGAGGGTCCTCCTTATTGACATCCGGGTGCTTTAAGGCTGGTATCTTGTTTCTTCAAGGAGAAGAGTACGTTCACGTTCGACTGTGTTTTCATACGTACTCAAAAATATAATGTAATAACTAATACTGTACCTGTAACACATTCTATTAATTTCATACACTTCCTACACAACATAACCTGTTCAAAATATCCTTCAAAATAATCCATAGTACAAATTATAGTCTGCAAGCAAACTAAATTACTTCCTTTCACACATTTCATGCCTATTGACCTCGGTTATATCTTGTTAACATGCATTGTTCTTGCGTCCTCTCTCGGTACATTTCTAAAGAATTAACCTTATTCATGTTTACAATGGTCCTCGAGGGCCGAATGGTCTACAGGGTTCGCACCTACCTATCATTGCGGTCTCAACTCTGCCCGTATGGGCTCCAGTCACAGGCTCGGCCATTGTGGTCATGTAATAAAGTTTACAAGTAGCTTCCTGTGAGTCGGTGGTTCTTAAATTTTTTTTTTTTTTTTTTTTTTTTCCTGGATTCTTCCTCTAACAGTTATTCTTGCGTCATTTATATCCTATGATGTGCTGAAGAATGGCTTTAAACCTACAACAGGAACATCTTCTTGTTTAAAAGTACAGTCTTAGTTTGAAAGATGACTTCATTTAAATTAATATTTTTTTACAAGTGTCCCCACTGTCAGCAGCAAATATAGTCTAAAATATTTAGCCCATATTTTAAGATTCTACGGATATTTTTCGTACTGTGTGGTGTTTTTTTTTTTTTTTTTTTTTTTTTTTTTTTTTTTTTTTTTTTTTTTTTTTTTTTTTTTTTTTTTTTTTTTTTTTTTGTTGTTATTTTGTTGGTGTTTTTTTTGGGGGGGGGTTGGTATCAATATCTCTTTATCACTGAATCAATCACTCTATAAGCAGGTATATCTCGTTATTTCCATGTTAATTGATTGATAGGGCAGTATTTTATACATTCAAGTTCGAGACAACTGTAGTATCAATGCCAACCAGTGAATTCAATTATTTATACGCAGAAGTTGTCATTCGCTCATTTGGCTAGGTGATCAACTTAATACATTAGCATTGTTCCACGATATGCGGTTAGATTGAAATTAAGGTTTTTCCTTAGTTCAGGGCGGTACATATTGTGAATCAGATATATCGACTCAATGTGTTAAAACAATGATTATATGGATCTCTTGAACCCTAGATACTTCTGAATTGATTCGAGATACAAAATGGCTTTGATTGTACCATAACATCTTTCCTGGTCACAAAATACATGTCAGTAATTTTCAGGGCGGAATTTTGGTGACTACTAGGAAAAGTCAAGCGCCAAACCTAGGACACGCTTTGAAATATTGGTTCCAGGAAAATTTAAATGATTAGAAGCCCATATATCATGAGAATTGACCAAATGCAAGAGTGTATAATTCAGTAATTCACATATAAGAAAACAGTTTTTATATCACACCGTCGTATGATATATAAAAATTACTAATTCTGTCAATCAATAAATGTTAAATACAATTTGTAGGGTACATAAATATAAGCGAAACTGAAATCTATCCATGGGTTTATTAACAGTCGCAAGTTTATCAAGTCTTAGTTTATATGGTTTTATCTCTTTACTCAATCGTGGCTAACCAAGACAATAACTTAAACAACTGTAATGGCTCGCCGTCCAAACTCCTAACGATATTTGCTGCAAATGACAAGACCCCCACCCCAACACAATATTCACACCCACTTTCCAAACAGTAACATAGGGGCCACAATAGGAGTAACATAACAATATAGGTTAGTGAATTTCCACTTAGCGGTTTAGGACAAGTTGTGGTAAGAGACAAACAGACGCACATATGCACAGGAGCAGGAGTACTACTGACTCTTGGTGTCATGGAACTGTGGCCAAGAAAGCACAGTAAATAGATTGGGTTTTCTTGCAGCAAACAGTTTTACCCATGGTGAATGATTTTAGCCTAACTTAAATGCACACACACAAAGGGCGAAAGTTGGTGGTGGAATAGGGGAGGGAGTAATTCCTCAGTCATTCATCCCAAGTGATGGATTAGTAATATTTACGAACGTATTCGTGATGTCATAGGATGATATCATCATATTTGTTCGTGAAGAAAATTATTTGGCTTAGATATATGCATAACATCTAATGCAACATCATTCTTGCTGATGAACGATTCATCTATCTTATCCATTGACGAACTGTACATTGATTACATTTGTTGGCGAGAATAAAATGACTGTCTCCGTTGATGAAAGCTATTATTTGTTGTATCCGTTTTTGGACTTTGCGTCTAAGTGTAGGGTATTCATTTAGCTTTAGTTCCGTTTGCACCTGATGCAAGTCAGTGCGTAAGCTAGGATGTCAGAGATTCAATTAAAATTAATTTGTAATAGCGATAAACATTTAACTCATGTGCTTTTGTTAGGTGTCTTTTCTAATCAAAACAAAAAAAACCTCAACCCTTCGCACCAGTTAAATGTTCCATCCACATTAGTGTTGGGCGTACAAACTTTAACAGCATCGAATTAACGAATATATTCAAAGTAGAATTATTCAAAAAGACATATTTTCAAATTACATTATATACCTATTATGAAAAAAAATGTTTTTGTTAACATCCCTTTAAATAGTTTGATTTGTCATGAAGACTGTGTCCTCGTTGTTCTTTGGCAAAGTTTTTGTGACAAAAACTGCCTGAACCGAAAGGTAAGTGTTTGCGTTTGTGACGAAAACTGCCATCACAGAAAGGTGAGCGTATGGGACATCATCCTGACCACTTTTCGTTCACAGTGACTTGAGATTTAAACTAGCTGCAACGTTTGAAAATACAAGAAGTGACCCATCTTCGCTAGTTAAGGTTCTGATGTGTTAACCCTATCTACATCTTGGCGGATCGAGTTAATATTTTAGTGCTTTGTCTTAGCCACTTTCTATTGGATTTCATGAGTTGCCTCCCTTCTTATGTGATGCCAACTAACCAATAGCGTGTAACAGTGGTGTATTGTATATCGCCCGAAAAGGTGGAGGCAATCGACTTCCAGAGGATACTTTGTAAGTTTAACATCGAAAGTATGACTATGTACCATCGAGAAGCCATTACTGGCATATTTGCTTATTTATGAGTTCATTCAAGTTATGTGCTGCCCTTGCCTAGATCATGTAGGGTCAGTTTTCAGATTTAAACAACTTAATTTTGTTTGGATACGGTTGTTTGCCGCCGCATTCAATGAAATTCACAGACAAGAAGCACATAAACATCTGCTCGATCCGACAAGTTGTAGATAGGATTAACACATCGGAACACCGGCTAGCGAAGATGGAAGTGACCCGGTTCGACAATAATCTGTATGCAGAGTAGAGAAGAACTCTCGGACATGTGGATCTGGTCTGCTTTTTTTCAATCACAAAGCATGAACGAATTATACTTATGCTAAAGCTAATTAAAGCTTACAACCTTCGTATTTTCGTACAATTTTTCTCTCTGAATTATGAAATATAATTCTGAAAATGATCAATACCCCAATTGATCAAAAAGTAACCAAAATATACTTGAGATGTAGTTACAAACAAATATTTCTAAAAAAATGCGCAAATCATGGTATATGAAACCAATTTTATACAAACTTTGAAACGTTCGACCAGTAAAGGCGAATAAAATCAAACTTTAAAACTTTTAAAGAATGAATAAGCCATTTCCGAAAATAGTTATCATACTGCTTTAATAAAAATTAAATATCATAATAATAAAAATTAAAATAATATATTCTTCTAATTATTAGACAAAAATTTCTAACAAAGGTAACACAATTTATGACACTTTTTATTAAACATTTCCACACCATGAGAATCAAAAGAGAAATCTCAATTATTGAGAATGTCACAAATATTAATCTGAGATCGTGTTTTCGGACACTTACCATACTGGGGAATATATATACAGTGATTTTCCCTTGGTTTAATGCGGCGGCAGACCAGAGGACAGTAGACCCAGGTCTGCATAATGCGCTGGCAGATTAGGGTATCTGGGTGTACTCTGTTCTCATGCAATCAGAAGTTCAAGGAGTATAGGGAACACGATCGTGGAAATGTTATGACCTATATCAGATTTCCCAAAATTTCTAAGAAGGCTTCACACGCAGAAAGTACTAAAACGTGTCTTTCACTTGCAAATCTATTTTCAAAGGCCTGAAAGCCTTAGCCAGATATTCATAATAGTAAAGAACTTTGATGCTGAGATCTACCATCACAGGCTCATCCATGTCCCACAATGGATCAGGTGTATCTTGGACTTTTGCCATTACTTATACATAGTTGGCTTTTTCTAATACCTTTGCGACACAAACGCAATCCGCTTCCAAATGCAAGATTTGCAAGAATCGCTGAATACGTTGCTGAGAGACTCCATTGATAATTTTACTAACCGGAGCTGGCATTGTCCCTGTTTATGGATATTGAGTCGCGTTTAATTTCAACATTTTTCGTGGTGTTCGAATCATTAATCGTCGTAGTCGATCTTGAATCTCGAACCGATTAAACCGCTTGCAATCCTAGATTTTTCAACGTTTCTGATGCTATCAACAACTCCTATTGCAACTTGTTTAGCGATTGGTACAGAGCGTGAAAACAAATCTGCGAGCACCTTTGGTGCGTCTGCGAAAAATCCATGGACAAGATTCCAAAGACCATTTCCGTAAAACGTGATGTAAACGTGTTTTCCTAGTAAAAATACGCACTGTTATCCCAGGTTCGCGTAATACTGTCATGACATGTAAATATCAGGTCGATCCCTAATGTACCGTTGTGTTGTGAAGGACTACCTGCAGAGATCCACCATGTGCCCTTCCTGGTCCACAAGGGTAAAACGAATATGTGCCAACCGGTTATTATAATACGCAAGATACACGGGGAACGAGGGAGTAATTGATATCAAATAATCGGATTCCTTAGTTGGCGAAACACCAAACAGTAATCAAGATAATGTTTAGCGCGATATAGTATCCAGACCTTCTGGGTCCTGTAGGCAGAAGTTGTTTATTTTCAGAAATCTCTTTGGACCATACGAGAATTTGGGATCTTGTTTGCGTATGAAAATTGTAATGCCTTTGCCGGTCACCAACTAAATCCTTCTTCGGGCCTAATCCTTCATTGGGGTAATATCTTATGCATCTATAGGAAGTTCTCCCATACCCCTAGTTGAGACACCTTCTGGTGAGAACTTCAGCATGTTAATCGCGTCGAAACCCTAGATAGTATATTTGTCGAACAGTAATACACCTGCAATGACGCTACTGTGATCTTGAGTATGCGACCTAAGTGACTAGTGTTGAGAAGGTTGCAAAAAATTGTTTTGTTAATTAAATTGTTAATTAAATTGTTAATTAAATTGTTAATTAAATTTTAAACATCGAGGTGACTCTCTGGGTTGTGTTTACAATGACAAGCAGAATCGCAGCGTTGGTTTCGCTAAGAATTGCCCCAGAATTGATCATGTTTGTGGGTGGAAGGCCCAGGTCCACCGGGAAACAAAAATAATAACGCTACCCGGACACCATGGAGTAAATCCTTCGTAAATGTACTCTGACTCCCTCCGGAACCTAGATACAATTATTGCGGGCCTGGAACACGGCTGGATACACGACTTGATGCTAACAACCAGCCAAAGCCCAAGGAATCACCTATAAATCGTGTCGATGCTGCATTTTACGGACATGATCTCGCGTACCCAAATATCAAGTGATGTCTGTGCACATCAACGTGGCGACATTGATCTCAATCATAACTTAAACGCAATAATAATACACTCGGAGAAAGAATTGCCAGATGGATCCGCCAAGGAGGTATGAAGGCCAAGATTGCACTTGGTATGTCAAACGCGGATAAGAACTACTATAATCCACATGGGTATTTGGAAAAGTGACTCTACCTTTGAAACATTAGCAAGTGCGAATAGGTCATTCACGGAGAGGCTTGAGAATGGTTGACCAACCAAGCCCTTTGGCAAATTTACCTACCTGCGCGAAGGAAGATTTCCCCTGGATGTTTTGATTTGAGGATTCCCAACGAAGTTCATCAAGTTCATCTTTTGTTTCTTTTACACTGTCAGGTGCGTGGACGCGTTACAATTACAAATAGTGGTTCCGTCGGGAAATATCCAACATACAGTGTCAAGCGGGGATACACTTACGTTGGTATAATGATACACACCCATCACATGTTTATTTGACCGGATCAGAATTGCTGCAAACATTCTACATATATATCATTCTAGAGATCCTTTTGCACAATCACGCATGCGATTCCTTTAGCCTATTTAATGTTTCACCCATGTCCGTGTACATATGACTGGTGTAAATGTTCATCAACAACGAGTCTGCATCCGTGTACAATATTTGAATGTTGTCACCGTGATGTCATATAATACTCACACATGAGCAAGTTTAGATACGTCCAGCACAGATGCACCAACTTCGACACCCTGCCTATATTACGTACCTGCTTTGCGCCCGCGTCGTATTTACGCATGTAATTATCACATCAACAGATATGTGTAACAATCCTTTGTCTTGACAGTGGATAGTGGTTAGTGGCTTTAAGGTCGCGTATGTACTTGTACGTTGTTCTTGTACTTGCACGTGTGCTTGTTAAATCGATGGACAATGTCAGAGACGAGAGTATACGATAATAATGGTTTTGATGCTTAGTGATCTAGTTAAAGCCTTCTACCCCATATAACTTTCCTCTTGAAGTTGCGCCTGTTGAATATGTTCGCGGGTTCACATGCGCGCTTGATGTAAAGATAAATTCATGGGTGTAAAAGGCGAAAACCGTGGACAACGGTCTGCCGTGGTCTAATGCTCGGTTGTGCAATCTGTTGTACTACAATGCGTCAGCGGATCAGGGGTATGCGATGCTCAATTTCAATCGTAAGTGGAATGAATAAAATAGACCCTGATCTGTTCACGCAATTTGTCCTATACACTGATGAATGCATGGGTGCCCGCAGAATGGGTCAAGGGGGGTCACGTGACTCCCCTGGAAATCATACTGCCAATATATATATATATATATATATATATATATATATATATATATATATATATATATATATATTCCTACAAGTTTAATCATGCAAATGAAGCTGAAAATACGTCACAAGATTCTGTTCAAAACGCTTAGTAAATAATAGCTTTAGTTTCAGACTGCTTCTTATACTAACTCTCCCAGCCGTGACTGACTGACACCCCCCCCTGAAAATCCTGACTCCCCCCTCCCCTGCACAAAGTCTGACACACACCCTGCCCCCGTGCAAAAACTCCTGCGGGCGCCCATGGATGAATGATATATGCATCATCAGCTGCCCTGATAATATATTAATCAGAAAAGTCCTTTTGAACCTTCTAAGCTGCTCCCTATAAAACCATGTAAAAAAAGACGTTTCCAGATGTTTACAACAAACTGTAAATACAACATGTACCACTACAGCTCGATATAGCCACAAGAGTAGAAAATAGATCAAACCATTCTCTGAAAGTAGGAACAGGTTTTCTATGACTTTTGACAATCATCAATACTTTCTGTCCACAGTGGTCGAAAGATTATGGTTGTTTATTCCAGTATGCAAGTATTTCGCAATCGAGGTAGTATACACTTAAATACAATGACTTACTGCAAGCCATTTGCATATCTGACTTCTTGCATATTTTAGACAATTCTTGCAGGTGTTGGAAAGATAATGACGATGATTCCATGGCCATTTATTTTACTGTATCTACATAAAACGGCCAGCATGTTTGCCGTAGATTCTATATAGATGTTGGCAGTGCACGTACTTTGCCATAATCGATGTACACAGTGGTTGCTGCGGTTTCAAGTTTCGGTAACTTTTGTTTTCTTTCTTTCCATTGAAGGAAAATTAAGGAAAGCAGATATTAACGTTAAGTGTTAGTTACTGATAACAATAGAAGGACTACTGAAATGGCGACCTATATTGAACTTTACTTTTAAAGGCTATGTAATTAACGCAAAGATAATTTTTATAAGCAAATCAGAATAAAATAAACAAAATCTCAGCATTCAAACCAAAAATGATTTCCTATGCATGAAAATATATTTTTCTTGAATTAATGATAGAACAGTTACTAGAAATATAAATATAAAAGACTTCTTTGTGGCGATTTTAAAATTATTTTTTTTAAAAATATATCCCAAAAATAATTAAATACTGCCCAGGTCTTTTAAATGAAATCGTTTTTCACTTTTTATGTAGGAATTAAAAGACTATTTAAACCTTTTGCAAAAGTGTTGAATTTATTATAATAAAATTGACCGCATCGTCTATAAATTTTGCTTATTTGCATTCGTTCTAAAGATTTCACACAGTAGATTAAAAATATAATCCATTTAAATAGTTTATTTCCAGAATTTCCTTTTATAATCCGAGAAACTAATAACAAAATAAATAGTTCAGAGGAATTATTAATCACGAAAATAACTTTACACTAGACTGCTATCTGCATATACCTTGTTGATTCATTTTGTGTTGTCCATGATTTGAAAAATATATTTTAGTGTTTCGTCTAGAATTTCTTTAATATTAATGATGGTATAGTATAGTATAGTATAGTATAGTATAGTATAGTATAGTATAGTATAGTATAGTAGAGTAGAGTATTGGATGTAAGGCCGTTCCTTTGCTGCTTTTCAGCAACAATTTCTTCCTTAATCTATTTACGGTGTACAGCTCTCACCAACTGAGAACAATGCTCTCTTGTGGTCATAAGTGGATGAGTACAGGAGACCTTGATCTGTTAAATGCGCCGACACGTCAGGGACTACGCCTTTTTCATGCAATCATACCATAACATTATAACTAAATTACGTGTGCTTAAAAGAAGGTTATGCAACGCTGTAGTGATTTAAGGGAGATAATTGTTGGTGATCAAGCTTTCTCGCTCTTGTATTTTCTCCCTTGGTCAATAGTCTCTCTCTCTCTCTCTCTCTCTCTCTCTCTCTCTCTCTCTCTCTCTCTCTCTCTCACACACACACACACACACACACACACACACACACATCTGCATGAACAAATAAAGACACACCATTCATAACCCACACGTTCATGTCTTCCTCTGTTCAGATATGATCATTATTGGTGGTCAGTGAATTCAAGATTCAGTGTTACGGTTATTTATTCGCTATAATCGACATTGTTTCTTCTTTAGAAATATATAGTTTATGTGCTCTTTCAGTCATTTTCCTAAGGTGATTTCCAGACGCCTATTAAAAACAAATATCAGCATAGACATCAACCGTCAGATGAGATTCTGTATGAAATTATTCGTCCATTTTTATTTATCTTAATTCCCTTTTTTTTACAAAGCTCAGAATTAAATAGGTATCATATTTCCGACGTTTCTTTCCAGTTGTCTTTCTTCCCACATGTGTGCATTATGATTATTTTACATTGCATATGCACAAAAATTATTGCTGTTCAAATACACGCTATAATTGTATACAAATATAAAATGTCGTTGTAGCAACAACAAATTTAATACAAAACGTCATTGTAACAAGACCTATTTTAATACAAAATGTCATTATAACAACAGCTACTTAAATTAATAAAGTTGTTCATTGTAGGATCACAGTAGCAGGGCCGGATTATCCATAGGGCAAAGTGGGCAACGTGCCCAGGGCCCCCGAAGCTCAAGGGGCCCCGTATATTATCGTCTGATTTCACAGGCAAGGCCCCCGAGGCTCAAGGGACCCCGTATATTATCGTCTTATTTCACAGGCAGTGTTGCTAATAGTACTGTAACTATATCTATGGACAAGGCAGGATAGCTATGGGCCCCTTTGTTGGCTGTGTCCAGGGCCCCTAAAGGCCTTAATCCGGCCCTGCACAGTAGAACATGGGGTTATCATGGACCTCATGTCCATGTTGGTTTCAACAAACAAAAGATAAAGAACAACATTTCCAGGTACTTCATGCGTTTCTTTTTAAATACGTGTTTAAAAATGAGAGATGGTAAAATAAGAAACCTTCTTTTATCTCTGGATATAGCCAATTACACATTAAGGAACTTTATGTTCGTGCGTTCAATATTTTAAAAAAGATTTTTCTGTTAAGTTTTGGATCACATATGTACGTTACTGAGAGACAGAGACAGAAAGACAGACAGACAGAAGCAAGTGATTCTAAATTCATTGTACGATAACACTCACTTTATGGACGCCTGTGTCATTAAAGCACCAGATTATTCCGTACAGGTCTTCTCTGTCAAGCGTGAACGAAGAATCGAAATTTGTATTGGAATCTAATGATTTTGTATCAAATACCGACTCATTAACTGCATGCACGAGCATTTAATAAACTAACAGGTTAAGAGAAATGATTTGGTTACGTCAGAAAATGATGATTAACGCTCTCTAATGGCAATCGATCTTTAGTAGCAGATTGATGAATTTGCGTACACATAATTATTTAAATAGTATTTTATCAGATATGTGGACAATGATATTAGATATTTGCTAGATAACTCTACATTTGCATCATTTCTTTCTCTTTGATGTTGCTCAGATATGATATGTGTGCATTTACAAATCGATATAACAGAAATCCTTTCATAGCTATACCGATTCTACCATGCTTGAAGAAATCGAATTTGTAGCATTACCTTGCTTCAAATATCAAAATGTCACATCCAGATTTAGCAGCGCTTTTCAGGTAATTCGTAAGTGATTGAATCGTATCCATATATTACGAGTCTATAGTTTTAACTAAGTAATAGAAAATAGCGAAAACAATCAAATTTCTAACTTAACAAATAATTTATTTCCCTACAATACAAAGTGAACATTTAAAAAGAACTTACAGTATTACGAACTAAATCCCAAATAATCCCAAAACATCAACCATGAATCCTAATGAATAAAGTTCTTATTAAATTCCACTGATGTTTGAAATTAAGACCCACGCAGAAAGCGTTGATGTGCATGTAGTCTTGAATGTACTAATGTACCCGTAGCCTGAAGTGTGATGATGTACCAACAATTTTCCAATAAATAACTATAATATAATCCAAGGTGTCCTTGCCTTTATTCTCTATAATTCCAAGTTAATATTTCTGTCCAAGAATATTTTAAGAGCACTTTGTATTTCCAGTGAATAAATAATTTGAATAAATAATACCACCCAAATCAAAACTGAACACAACAATACAAATGATTTCTGCATCAGATGTTATAGCAGGAATGAATCATTTTTCAAATAAACAAGATTATAGAAGAAAAAAAAAAACAAAGACACAAAAGAAGAACCAGGATTTAGGACAAAAATTATAATAAGGAATGTGGTAAACATCCGGTAGGCTAGGTATTTTGGGAACATTCGTATATCCAGGAGCCAGACCCAAATAAATATATTTACCTCTATAATGATAATGATCTGAATATTTAACCCAAACCTAGGGAAATATTAACTACGTATTAATTGTTTTCAAAATGAAACCTCAGTGCCTTTAGTCAGGAACACAGCGAACCTGAATTTGGACAAGGTCAAGTCTAATGTACAATTCAACATAACACATAATAATGGAGAAATAAAATCACAAACAATACAAAATTAAATATACATAACAGAGTGTCCGGACCACCCGCAGGTTTAAAAAAAACACAAACAAAACGAACACACACAAACGTACAGTAATTTGTTACTTGAAATATAACCATCGTTTTATTCTTGCGCATGTTTATTGGGTATTATGCATACTTGGAGTAAATAGACCAAAAAATTTTTTCTTTCGTGTCCTTTCGAGGAAAGTCAGGGCCCTTTTAAAATTTTAGAAACCCACCACCACCACCACTAAGAACACCTGACTTGATCCGGCCCTGCCGATACCTTTAAATTACGGATCAGTGCTCCTTCTGTAAATATGTATATTTTCTGCGACTGCATATCCACAGCCCCGGGCTCGATCTTGAAGGTCAGCAAGTGCAAGCGTAAAAGTAGTCTGTATTATGATCGGTGTCTTTTTTCGCTTTCCACTTCACAAATAACACCATTCCACCAACTCCATCTCATTATTTGATCTTATTGGAACACAGTTTGATAATAAATATAGTTACCTCTATACTTAAACTTTATTATCTAAACATCAACAACAACAACAACAACAACAGCAACAGTGGCAACCTCACCTCGATCATATGAGGCGAAATCCGACAAGAAACTATCCATATATTGAACAAAATCATTTGAAATCCAACCTCTTTAAGCGACCAAACCGAAAGATTTTCTACGTTGGAGGCTAAAGTTGTTATAATCTCCATGGATCCACGTGCTAATTCCAGCTACCTGTATTTTTGTCGTATGGTTGAGTTTTTCTTTCGTAGGTAGATGTCAGTGAGTATGGAGCAGAAAAAAAGTATACAAAAATCCGGGGATTTGAATGAAAAGAAGAACATTTTATTGGTAAAAAAATGTTCTGAAAATGGAGGACGTTAAGTTCGGAAAATTCAAAGGGCGTGGTGGGGTAGTGGGAGTTTCCCACTCCGACAGGGTAAAGGCATGGATTGAAGTACATGATAAGGATGAGATACTAGCATGACCAATATATTTAATATGAGTAAACATTTTCACTATCTGAAACTTAATATATATGACTGAATTAAGGTGTTTCCTAATTTATGCCTAGATTTGAAAATGTCAGTCAGTTACTCATATCATTTATTAAACATGAGTAGAGTTCTCAAATTTGAGGTGAGATTTTTCTCAATCGTTCTTTGTGAAACATGACTTGAAAAAAATCTCAGATGTTGAGGAAAATATTAAAATTTGAGTAGGAAGGCACACTTAAAATGTCTAGTGAAACTATGCCCAATACACTTGATGTCAGTCAAATAATTGTGTACTTTTCTGCCACATTTAATCCTCTTTAATTGTAACAAACTTGTATCAATAGTGTGATCACTCATGACATATGGTTTGAGCCAAGCCCATACCCACCCATCAATGTTTACCATCTCATAATAAGGATAAAGTAATACGTACATACTTATCTTGAAATCGATCATACCCCTGGGTGCACTTGATTGATAAAATTTTTGCTATGAAAAATTAAATATGGTCAACAACCAATAAATGAATCACACATTTAGAATCTTCCTATTGTGGACTATTAAATAACATGAAAAGGAATAATTTCTGCATTGGTGTTTTGTTGAAAGAAATAGTCCCGGTGTGAACACTAGCAGACCCTCAACAATCAGCAGTGAAATTACTCTCCACGATTTCAGGGTGAGATATCTCGACTACAAGTTGATCTCGATAGACTTGTCCTTTGTAGAACCCCACGTCAAACAAGAAAATTTCAAGCGTGTGAGCAATTACATAATGGTAATATCATCGTTTATCAATATTATATAAGGACCACTTTTACATAAACTAAAATAGTACACTTCTACTTAAATAGAAATTGGAGCGATTTTTCAAAACATTTTAAAAAGAGAAGAAAAAAAAGGGTAAACAAGAGGGATCCGTTAATAAGTGTATATGGTACTACAAGGACAAAATTTACATTCTCACACCCAACTCACCTGTTACAAATTAGATATTTCGTATTCTTTCTTACGAGAATTACTTTTCTTATGATCGGTTGGAAATGCCACATTTTGTACGTTATTAAAACTTCTTTACTGAATGTTTTCATCATTTATGTAGATTAAAGCTATCGAACCATGTACTCCAGGCACTGTTCACAATTTTAAACTACATTTAATTTGCACTTAGTGTATTATGTCTTACAAAGAATACCACTTACTATCCATGCTGGTGATGCTGGGGTGAGATAGAATCTAGAAGATCTTCACGAAAATGTCAACTTTGACAGTAAGACCATTTACCATCGTGATTGGCTCCGGAATCACAAACTGTTTGACCTAGCAGAATGATATTAAGTTGATCTTCTCAAAATTAGGTTACAGCTTCTTATAATTATGCCTTTTTATGTCTCTCCAGTTTTGAAATGTGTTTAATTTAGTGACTCATTGTGTGCCATATAAGCATATATATATATATATATATATATATATATATATATATATATACATATATATATATATATATATATACACACACACACTTTATGTCTGACTTTGTAGAATGTCGTGAAGAAATCGACCCAAAGTCCGTATCTCGCTAAATTTACTGCCCCTGTCAATGTCATGAAATGTATACAACGCTCGTTGACAGACCCATTAACCCAACAAGCAGTTTCCTGACATTACTAGAGAATAGCCCTTTCATGCTGACAAGAATGTGGCTTTAAGTACTTCCTAAAGAGATGATTAATTATATAGCGCGAGCTGACCATGCTTTCAGCGTAGGACAAGGAACCAAATCAAGCGCATAAGACAGGATCAGGGTGATTTATCTTAAAATTGCATGAGGTTTTTGCCAGTGTATCAGTAGCTCGGAAACCTAAGTGTCCTTCGAGCACGGTACATATTGCTAGGAAATTTGTAGTTTGTTCCTTTACAACTTTCTTTCTAGAAACGTATATTACTTTGGGTTGACATATATGAAAAGCAGGTAATTGTCACTGAGCCAAAGAAATCGTTTTAAATTAGGAACGAACAAGTAAATCATATCTGCATTGCAAATACAGTCCAAAAATACTTAAGATGGTTTATTAATTTTCAGAATACCTCGTAAGTTTCGTATACATTTATTTTTAAGCGCAGAACTTAATGGCTATTAATCAAGGAATTTCTTTGATGGATTCTTTTCTGGACGAGTATGAAATAGTCTATAATCTGACTGACTAAAATATGCAGCCGTGACAAGTTACATTTCGTTAATCATTCGTGCAGTTGCAGTGCAGACAATAATAAAGTAAATAGATATATTATAATGGAGATACTCTTTGTAATTGACAATTTGCCGATAGTTATGGACAGCATGCAAAAGTAGCATGGTATTAAGAACATTTTCATTATTCAAAAGCAGTATATCTCGGAATGAAATAACACGTAACATGGTGAGCATGCGCATCAGAGAATTTAAAGATTTAATTGAATATAATGAAAGTCGAGGTATTTTTTTTAAATAGTTAGATTTTGCAACGATTCTAATTTTCAAATTAAATTAAATGGAAATTTAATTATTAAGGCAATCCTCCTCCTTAATGACTTCTGACTTCTATTATGTTTCTGTAGCACCTATTCAGTCTCATGAAACAGTTGTGGCAGGTTATTAAAAAAAAGCCATTTACATATTGCCTCTTGCCTTTTACATTAGAGAAAACAGCATAACGAATTCTAGGCGTGTCAAAAAAAAATGTGTCCTATTTATGCAGTACATCTGTCATGGTTTTCAAAAGAGCAATATCCCCTCAATAGTAAATGGCTCGCAACGTTGGCTCAAAAAAAAAAAAAAATGAAAAAAAATCACGTCGACTCTTCTCCAGGACAAGTACAACTAATTGGCGCTTCAAACAAATTCTCAGTCTTCCATTAATATGACATTTTATTTTATCTTTCAAGAATGAAATAGATGATTCAACATTTCTGAATGAGGCACGTATTTAATTACATTCAATTCAGTTCAGTAGTGTATTATCATAAGTATTGATGTGCTTAAAGAATATATATTATTAACACTGAAATATATCAGTCAGAATTAACATCAGTGCAAACAAATGATAGGACCAGTCTGGGGTTATGATTGCCTTTTCTCACCCATGCGACATAGAAACCTAGCTGTTTTGCTAACCTTACTTTTCTTATCTCAGTCTAGTCATCTCAGACCAGACGTCTCAGTCAAAGTGTCCACGCGCTCAGAACTACTTTTAACAAAAGAAGCCCTTGTTGTCTTCCGCTGTGCCTGACGTAGTTGTTCTAAAATCAAACAACAATAACAACAAATATATAACAAAAACATAATAAGTTAAGGTCAATCCATCTTTGAGAACACACCATACAAAAACATTTCGAGAGAGACAAAGACACACATGCACACGATATCGAGCTTTTTGGTATTATACTAGTTCGTTCCACACAGCATGGTCAGTTTTATCCTATATACAGGCCTAGCTCAGTACATTTTCAGATCAGCGTCATTAAATGTAGCTAAAGCTACCAAACTAGTTTTAAATACTTCGTGTGAAACAAATTATATACTGTTAGCTACATTTAATGACGCTGACCTGAAAATTGACTGTGCTACAGATAGGATAAAATTCTCAATGCTGTGTGAAATGAACTATGACAGAAAACACTGATCCATGCACATAGACTATAGACCTGTACACTTCATGGCCTCCCAACTCTATTAACAACTACAGAAAACTTAGTAACAGCCAGAAATGTGTTATGTCAAACATGCTTTGTTCTAATTTTGTTAAGCATCTCCATTGTGCCCCAGCTGAATCAAAAATATACCTACAATATTTAACGACAAACAATGCACTTACCTGCCAGAAGGAATCATTTATCCGTCAACACATTAATCCATAAGCAAATTTCACTGTAGCACTTGCAATATTTCCAAGACAGAAAAATAAATTTTCAAAAAATCCGTGAACTTGAAAGTTTAGCAAATGGTTATCCGCTAGGGTCCGTATTTGGAGGGTCTTTTATACACGGGGGTAATTTTACAATCAGTTTTAAGGATAACACAAATATGTCACAGACAGTTTCACCTCCTCCAAAGAAAGGGAGAGTTATATACGATAGTGACACAGATCTCATAATTACCCATGAATAATCTAATGCAACATGTTTCTCCTCGTTACAGCTTGTACTAAGTATAACTACAGTAGAGCTGAGTACCCAGTATCGTTTCATTATTTACAATCTAGCTTTTCAAAATTGGAACTGATGAAAATGAAACAGTTTTTTGTAATAAATATTAATTATTTATTGTTAATTTCATATAGCATCCATATATTAAATGTGATAATACCTCATTACTATGCGATGTTTTATGTTGTTATTTTTCTTTGCTCACGCGTATAAACTGTGTACTTCGGACGCAATGGTCACATCACTGCCCTCATTAACATATTTGTATTAATGAGCCGAATGTAAACATTTGGACGTGAACTATATTGCACTAGTGATGAGTTCATTTTACTTTAAAGGAAAATATTAGGTAAGAAAAATAATCTACGTTGGGGTTTGGACCGAGACAAGAAAATCCCAGTCTCGGGGTTACGTTATATTTCTCCCCACTCGGCAAGCCTCGTGGGCAGACAAATAATGTAACCCCTTGACTGGGATTTCCTTGTCTCGGTCCAAACCCCAAACATAGATTCTATATTTCGCAGTCTCAAAACTTGGTAGGTTTGGGGATTTTGTAGCCAGGGTGGTTCTGGCTGAGACGTCAGCTGTACTCAAACGTAAGAATAGCACATGCGTTAATCAAATCTGACGTTTAAAATGTAAAGTCGTCTATGATTGGTTGACACGAAATCTCCGGTTTAAACTGGAAGGGTTTATATTCTCAGGAACTGATCATGTAAGAATTAACATTGGCGACAATCAATATGCGCGCTTGACATTTTAAGATGACTAATCTCTACAAACGAAAATTAAGAGCTTTTGTGGTTTAAATATGTCATCGTTAAAACAGATATATGGCAGCATAAGATATCAAATGTCGAAAAAACACACACATTAGTACCCATAAATCGGGCGGGAGGAGAGGGGATTCCATAGATTTGATCGACTATAAAACCTTTAGGTTTGAATTGTAAATGCAATAGGTCCATATCTATCACTCTGGCGTGAAAAGTGTCACTTTAATATCCCTCTAACAAGCTATAGGGTATTCGTGTACATGTTAAATTCGATTGTATTTAATTTGAAACCTCGTGCAGTTTCTGAAGTTGTTGTCATAAACTTAATTTTGTAACACTTACAAAGAGTCACTCCTATTGCTGTGCCAAACTACACATCAATTACACCAGAAATTCCAGAGAAACTTGATAAATACCAATAAGTGAATACATAACGTAAATTATTGGTTAGAATTTGAATGATGATGTTGATGATGTATATATATATATATATATATATATATATATATATATATATATATATATATATATATATATATATATATATATATATATATATATATATATATATATATAACTGTAATAAACTTGCAACGAAATGTGCAAAACTAGTATCTAACTAGCCTGAGCGCTTTCGACTCTTAATGAGTCTTTTTCAAAGGCAAATACAAAACATAGAAAAGACAAACAAATAAAACACAAATGTCGTTATCGCTCGTCGATTTCCAGGTCAGTAAAGATATTTTCAAGCATCCGCAACAAGTTGAAATAAATTAGTTGGAACATAATAAATTTAAAGGTTTAATTCCTGTAGAAACAGCCATGTTAAGTTTTGCAAACGCAACGTATTTTGTGTTTTATTTGTTTGTCTTCTCTATGTTTTGTATTTGCCTTTGAAAAAGACTCATTAAGAGTCGAAAGCGCTCAGGCTAGTTAGATACTAGTTTTGCACTGTTCGT
This sequence comes from Megalonaias nervosa, assembly GCA_016617855.1. Taxonomy (NCBI): domain Eukaryota; kingdom Metazoa; phylum Mollusca; class Bivalvia; order Unionida; family Unionidae; genus Megalonaias; species Megalonaias nervosa. The sequence goes on along the minus strand of JAECUM010036805.1, from coordinate 114 downwards.
TGTCAGTTTATTACAGTTATCTTAATCAATCCCTGACCAACGTGATCCCTTGCTGGATCCAATGCATTTGAAAGGAATGTTATTCGTCATATGATTTGTATTCTTTATATATAT
>JAECUM010036804.1:0-16758 GCA_016617855.1 Megalonaias nervosa | reverse complement strand
CATAACCTCACCTCAAACAAGGTAAATATCTGACAATTTGCTGATGATAGCGGTATCTGGAGATCAGGTATCCCTGCTAATAAGCAAGTAATCGCATAAATCAATCAAAGTTTAGATAATATAGGGAGATGGACTGATAAACGGGGGTTTAAGATCTCACATGAAAAAACAGTAGCTATTATTTTTACACCTAAACGTAATAACCAACTTACATATCCTAAACTTTATATGCAAAACCAAATTATCAACTATGTTAAGGCAGTAAATTTCCTAGGCATGTACCTTGATGACCAGCTGAACTGGAAACAACACATTGACCACCTGATTAAAAATTGCAATCAAGACCTAAGCTTACCAAGGAACCTTAAAAGGACCACATGGGGGTCCAACCAAGAAACATTGCTAACTATCTATGGAGCACTCATAAGATCGAAACTGGACTATGGTTGCCATGTTTAAAATTCAGCAAACAACCTTAAAAAACTGGATGCTATCCAAAGGAAAGCACTGATTATCTGCACTGGCACCTCACCTAATTAGCTCCAAGTCCTCACTGGAGAGCTGCCACTGCAGCTAAGGAGACAAGAATGCTCATCAGATATTCAATTCGCCTAACCAACCACCCACATATGCATCCCACAAAAATTACCATTAGCAAATGTGACAAAGCTGTTAGTTCCAAACTAGTTCCAAGCATACCAGGTGGAAAACAAATTATGGAACTAAGGAAAAATTTGCCAATTTTGGATCAACAGGAGGATTACAAGAAACCCCCTGACCAAGCCCCTTGGATAAACTCCAAACCAAGATTAACACCATCAGCTGGGAGGGTGAACAGACCACTTTTGTAGCAGGGTCCGTTCGCAAAAATAAAGGTTCCTACAAAGGCTGAAAACAAAAGGTCAATAACGCTAAACCGAAGTCTCTAACTGACCGTGATTCTATCTAATTGTATTAGCTCATTTTTTTTACTTTATCGTTGAAACTGTTTTCATTTTTTTATGCGTGTTTGTTACTCGCTGCCCACTCACTGTTGGTCGTCACATTCCCTGCTGCTTTTGTTCTCAACCGAACATTTTATCGAGACCTACACGATACCTAGATTTGGGGTCATGTAAATTTATCGTGATAAATCCATGTGGGGTAGCTTGTGCTCGCGCAAAGAAATTTTTGAATTTAATCATATCCATATCCCCTAAACACCAAGTCTGATGAGTATTTCGCAGAGTATGTGTATCGACTCCATTAAACACAACTAAAATATTGCAGTTATCTCTGATCACTTTAGATATTTGTGTATATCGCTGGGTAACATATATAACATCAGTATTTTTGTGTCTGCCTCGAGAAAATATCCAAGCTAGATTCGACTGTTTATCCAGCATAACATCATCGGATACCACGAGATTATTAATAAATCCATCGAGGTCATCTACAGATGGGGCTTCATCAATATCAGTGATAAAATTGATACTATCATTGCCGTCATAGTCCAACAATTTTGTATTTTCATTAAAATCTTTAAGTACTTCAAAACATCGTTGATCATCTAAAGATGGTGCCACTAAATATAACTTATCCCACTTGAGCCATCTCATTATCAGATTAAGCAACAATTGCGTCTTACTAGACCCAGATGGGTCAAGTATAATTGCTCTGATAGAATTTGTTAGCGCTGGATGATGCTTGACTGGCTCTTGTTTTCGTGTCGCTGAAAAGTAAATAATATCCATGTTGTACATACATAATAAATAATATGAATTTATACTGTGTTCGATGCAGAGCAACCACGTCCACCAGTGGATTAACAACAATAATAACAAAAAATAAAAAGCGTGCACTTACAGGTAAGTGTGTGAAATGTGGTACAAAAAAATACAAATTTATTTCGTCTCGTATGAAGACAGGTGGTGATATCGCTGCATCACTGGGAAAATTCCCAGGAGCTCCATGGGCTAAATACCCAGGAGAAAAACTTCTACCTAGATACAATTATTGTGGTCCTGGAACTCGACTTGATATTCCACTTGACGAACAAGACCAACCAAAACCGGGAGAGAATCCAATAAAAGCGACTGATCAAGCGTGTCACGTTCATGATGTTGCATATAACAACGACATATTGCAGATGTGAAGTTGATTCAAGCGCTGAATTCCATAAAAAATAAATATCTCAGAAAAACTTGCTAGCTTCCTAGTAAAATCTGCGATGAAAGGTAAACTAGTGCTAGGGGCTGGTAATTAATCAACCGATTATTATCATAATGATGGAATCGGTTTACTATAGCCCAAGAGGATATTGGAGGGGTAGAGCAGCTATTAGTAAACTTGCTGATGCAGCAGGTGTCTCACGTTCTCTTGCTACGAACTGGTTATCTACGTCCACCTCAAAAAAATTCAGTACGCACATTTTGATGTCAGCATTCCCAATGAAGTTCATCAAGTAGATATTTTGTTTTTACCACACGATACCATTAAAATTGGCAGACGTCAATCACGCACGTACAAATACGCGTTGACTGCCGTTGATGTTGCAAGTAGATATAAAGAAGCAGAACCACTATCAACAAAGACAGCAAGCAAAGTTGCTCCTCGTTTGAACGAATTTATCAACTATTACAGGTTGATCCTGGCAAAGAATTTCTTGGTGCAGTATCATCTCTGATGAAAAAACATAACGTTAAAATCAGACGAGGACATATCGCAATTCATCGCGCTCAGGCAATCGTTGAACGAATTAATCAAACACTTGCTGAGAGATTATTTGGATATCAGTATGCGAAGGAAATATCCACAGATAAAAGATCTCATGAATGGGTAGCAGTACTACCAAATGTGATAGCTGCGTTAAATAATGAAATTACTCGTGCAACTTCTATGAAACCCATCAGCTCGATCATAAAGAGATATATACCAATGCAACGACAACGACATGAATCTTTCTCTCAACCAGTACTAGGTAATGTGACCGTAAGATATTTATATGAACCCGCTAAACTTGAAGGGGGTAAAAAAAGAGCAACTGATCCTATTTGGAGTGTGACCACATAAAATTTCTAGCGTGGTCAGATCCGTGGGTAGACCTGCAATCTACCGATTAGATTCAATTGCTCCTCAGCGTGGATTTGGACGCGAACAATTACAAGTAATTTCTGTAGACATAAAATTACCACCTCGTTCACTTTTGTAAACTGGCTCCTCGACGTCGATTACACTCAAGACAGGTCAGCATCACATTTTCGGGTGTGTGACCAAGACTACTATTAATTCTCTCCACGGTAAACTGTCTTGGATTATTGTTCGAATACTGCCAAAACATAATACAGTTACAGCTCGCACAATGATTATTCTGTCCTTGTTTCAGTGTCATGATAAATTCACCATCGAGATCAAAGTCGCTATCATTATTTTTTGTCACATTGCTTATAACCAAATATTTTTTTCTTGTCAACTTCGTCGCTGACATCGTTAATGACTACATCAACATCGCTATTGTCTTTGATAACCCTCTGCAGCTGAGATATTCTTCTGACTCGAGACACAGAGATAAACTAAACTTGACCATTCGATCCCATCATTAATAATCCAAATATTAGTGTTCGAGATATTTAATCCTTGTGAAGAATGAATCATTATAGCGTATCCCAGTGTCCATGGCGATTTAACTATATTTAATGCGTTTTCAACAGCATCAATATTAACTTAAACAATATCATTTAACACAAAAGAGATTGTTTTTCCCCTCCCGGAATTTGAACTTCAATATTCTGTCGTCGCGTATCTGCCGGGCGATAACACAATAGTACAGGAAAATCCGAAAACCTTTCCTTGTGTAACAGGCATATTTTCTTTTGAAGTGTATCACGAATTATCTTCCGACTTGCAACTATCAAATCAGTAGGCCTCCACAAATTCCAAAAATCATTCATACGAGTTTCTGGAATTACTTCACGCCTCATCTCACACTGTATTTTATCTGGCTGCAGTCTGATTAGATTTTTAAATTCTTTCAGCGGTTCATCAATAGCTCTATGATCATAGTTGTCTCCTAATAATAATCTACAAACGTTTTTAGCCATTCATATGGAGTCTGTCCAACAAAGGGTGGCGATTGACCATGATCACCACACATTATCACAGCAGTATTTTTCGTTAATAACCAATCAAGAAACATATTTAATACTTCCAACGATACCGTACAAATTTCATCCCAGATAATACTCTTAGGGATATATTTTTCACCCATCCACGATGGAGTCCATGCGTCTCTGCACCATCTAAAGAAACTATAATAAGTTTGAGATTTTACTCCTCGTTCATTCATTTCTCTGGCGAGTCTATATGTAGGTGTCAAAACGATAATATCTGAACAGTTGCTCAGAAATAATTCAATCGCACGCGTTGTTTTACCAGAACAACCACACCCATTAATATTAACGGTTTTATGTCTGGCCACAGGATCATATACCGATTGTGCTGATGATTTTGATACTTTATTATTCTTGTAGTATGTCCCCTTAATTTCAACGTCGGCAGATTCAGAATGACTAAATATATTTTCTCGTTTTATTCTCCATTCGCCCCATGATGCATCAGCGCCGATATGTAATTGTTCTAGCAATCCTGCGTATTTTTTATTTATATAAAATGAATCTTTGGCAACTCTGACCGCAATCAGAGGAAATCTGTTTATCATCGATAATAAGTTTATAGAAACGTATGCGAGCATCGAAGATATTAAATGAGTAAACTGCGGTGATTCACCATTAGTATAAGTCACAATTGTACCTAATTTATTTCCATCCGACAAATAAGCATTACTTCGACTTATAAATGTGTCTTTCTCCGTTGTATCAGAGATTATAAAATCGAGTTCAGCATCGTCCATAATTAATCTTGTACACGTTCGTCATGATCACACGCACCACCCTGAGTAAACTTACCGATTATTTTTCTACCGAGATCCTTTGCAACTTTATTTTCATATTCAGTTATATCAGGACTTTCATCATCAGAATATTTCTTTTGTTGTGGTAACCAGATTTGTTTTTGTGAATGATAGGAGATTATCGCTTCACTTACAACCAACAATATTAAAATTTTATTATCAAGCATATATCGTAATATCACTATTGGAGCCCAATATTTATCTGAGAAATGACGGCCGAACCAAGCATAAGTAATCGGATGGAGATTATCCGTAAACTCAAATGACTCTATACAGGCGAATCCAGTCAGGTCAAAATCTGGCAGGGGTCCGTTTATCGAAACTCTGGTCATCTCGTGTGTTGGATGTCCAAATCTCGTAAAGTATTCAGAACACTCTCCGTATCCAAGAAAACTTCCAGGATAACATGCAACCATATCAACTGAGATAACGTCGTTGTAATTGTATTTAGTATTCCACAACCGCCGTGTCCGTATTCGACGCAGCTACGTTGGACATCAACAAGAAATTTCGATCTTGTCGGTGACCATGAATTTTTCTCCTGAGCAGCGTGGGCAGCAACTGATGAAACGGTAAAGCAATTATTCAGTAATTGTTCAACCCTGACATCGTCATTAGTATATTTCAAAGCAAGATTTTTCATTTCTTCGTGGAATGATTCTGCACGATAAATTTCTCCGGTAGGTAGTACAAGCTGATCATAGTTCACGGATTCTGAACTCCGAAATAACCACACGGATACAGGGTCCCATTTACTGATATTTCTGATAAAATCAAATATATAATCATAAAATTTAACTGTTCTGACTCGTGAAAATATTGTTACCGCGGACGTCCATGCGTGTGCATTGTGATCAATAATTTCTATCGGAGCTCCCTTTGATTCATATTTCTACTTAAACAAAATCTCTCCGGTTAACGTCTTCACTGTAATCGGAAATTTTAACTTCTTTCCCAGTTCAGCAACATCGCTGATAAACGTTCCGGTATCTTCAACTGTTTCTGCCCACGTATTTTTTTTAACGTCGTAAATCCGTTAAACCGTTTCCACGTATCGCGTTTGTGAAGTGTTCTGCAACTCGCTCAGCTACACAATTTATCCTTGACAGTTTCATAGGTTTGAGATCATCAATGCTAGGTTTGTTATTTATCGGTTTCAACGCATAAATAACTGCAGTCACAGGATATTCTCGTTCATAGTACGGTTTGTGAATACCAGTCAACGTTCCGGGTATGGAATTTTTACTCAGCGTGACGATGCTACTTCCAACATGTACACGGACAGTGTCACGTTTGTCACGGATAATCCAAATGTCGTCGTCTGTCTCTACAATAAATTTTATTAGAATAAAATATCTTTGATTGTCGAGATAGTTAATAATCTTCCTTCCTCGCTCGTCATTCATTGTATCACTGACGACCCTTTTGATTCTGAATGTTGACCACACATGAGCGGCACCATCTTCGAGAAATTCCTTCTTGGCTTCACTGATACGATCAGTTACATCTTTGTTCACCAAAGCCAGATCTTGCATCGAAAAACTAAATTTATGTTTCGGCAGTTTGTTAAGATCGAATCTGGCTCTAGAAGGTTTATTTGCGGATAATTTCTTAAACTCTTCCATATTATGAATAAGACAAATGTATATTTAAATTGAAGTATGAGTACATATATATAATGATTCAAACAAACAAAAAATACAAGTGGCTCATGATCGGTTATTTAACTTCTTGTAACAAAACCGCGTAAATGAATTCTGTGGATGCCACATGCAAAGTATTCGAAGAGGGAGTCTAGGACCAAAACCGTTTACTGTATGGTATTGGGGTTAAAGGAGAAACTCAGTTGTGTATGCAATGTGGTGGTAAAAAATACAGAGAGCTGAAACGGTATTATGATAAAAAAGTTAATACCGATGGCGTTGAATCTCCCATAAAAACCGCCGAAGATTATCTCCACAGATTTTCAAAATAATTATTTAGACAAATATTATTATACAAATGGAACAAACTGAATTTGTGAAATATCCTATCATCCAGATTTATGAGGCATCTCGTGATGGTGTAATCAGGAACTATCGATTAAAATAACCAGTCGGTTATGTCATTAATACTGATCATCTCATGTTCTGTGCTGGAAAAGAAAGATATCTCTGTCATAGATTTGTCTACAAGTGTTATTATGAATTGTTCATATTGATTCAGATCCAAAAAATAATTCTGTATGTAATTTGCGAGTTGTTACACAAAGTCTGAATTCTGCATGTGGGAATACTGGGAAATGTAAAAAAGTGCAAGGGGAACTATTAAATCTCTGAATATGGAGACAGGCGAAAAAATATTATTTCAATCAATGAGTGCAGCAGGAAAATATTTTGATATTCACTCGAATTCAATATAAAATGTCGCAAATAATATATACAAATCAGCGTTTTCAAAAAATATCAGCGAATCACGTTTCAACATCACACACGTGAAGAGAGAGATAACTCCGTCAAGCAAAGCTTTCTCTGATAGATTAATTAAGCACTTGTCCTGCCTGTTACTGCGTACATGACCGTCGCGATTTTTTTTTTTTTTTTTTTTTTCAGTAACTTAATTGTCTGTAAGCAATTAGCTGTCAGTGGATCAGTATAATTTGTAACAGAAAATGATATTTACACCTTTTGACTCTCCTGACAAGTCAGATCGTTCATAAGTTTGATGTACATTATCTTGCGTGAATTCCAGGTAAATTATTTTTAGATCTTCAATGTATATGTATGTACACGCAGCCGCCGCACAGTAGGTCACGCGACATGCGTGTTTAGCTGTTTACAGAACTCCCACCGACATTCGCAGATTTATTTTAGAAATTTAAATAAATTGCAGTTTATTTATTCAGTATAAGTAACTTCATAATTTCTGAAACATGTGAAATTTATTTTAGAAATTGAAATAAATCCCCACTGCAGTTTATTTATTCAGCATAGGTAACTTCATAATTTCTGAGACGTTTACTTGTAAGCATAAGTCCGTGCGCAGCGTTAGAGTGGCGAATTCTCATACTCGAGGTCTAGAGTTTTATTCCCGTGACTGACACATTGTCGATGGATGGGTGGTATTGCTAATTTTGTCTAATAATAATTGGGGGCGGAGCCCCATGTACACCTCCTCACCACGTCGAGCGACGTGGTTAGTGCTGTTTTGCACTCTCCCCGGGGTTTGATATAGGGGGTTGTACATGAAAGCCCTCAAAAATAAACAGTAGCGATAATATGAGTTCTCAACCTCACTGAAGGGTATACCCCACACAAGGACAATCAGAAAGAATTGTCGCCGAAAGAAAAATCCTCATGGTGGGGACTGTGGGCCACAAGATAGGCCTTGACAGAAACAAAAACTTATGGTGCCCTATAACCGCCATAAGAAAGGCATCAATGGAAGGACCCAAGGACCTCATGGTAAAAGATTTAATGGCAATGAAGGGACCCCGTGGAATGGTAACCGCTCCTCGCTACTGTTTATTTTTTGTTTTTATTCTGAATATTTTTATTTTAATATTCAAAAATGTTTTATTTTTATATTCAGAAATACATTTTTTATATTCAAAAATATGTTTATTTTTATATTCAGAAATATTTTTATTTATTTTTGTTGTTGTAGGGTTTAACGCCATATTTCAGCACAAAATAGGCTATACATGGTGGCCAGTATTAATGGTGGAGGAAGAACTCGGGAAAACCTCGGAAAGAACCACCGACCCACGAGAAGCTACAGGCAAACTTTCTCACATACCCACATTGGCCGAATCTGAGACTCGAACCCACGCAGACAGGTGAGATGGCAGTGATCCGTTACGGAGAGCGCTTTAGACCACTCGGCCACTAGGGGCCCCTTTATTTTTATATTCATATTTTATTTTTTATATTTAGAAATATTTTATTCTGATTAAGAAATATTTTTATTGTTATATTCAGAAATTTTTTACATTCAAAAATATTTTAATTTTCTTATTCAGAAATATTGTATTTTTCTATTTTTATATTCAGAAATATTTTTATTTTTATTTTAAACAAATATTTCTTATATAATGAATTCTGAAAAAATTATTATTTCTGCGATTGAAAACTTACAACATGACGGTATAAAAATATCTGCTGAACTTAATCCTCAAAAAATTATGTGTGATTTTGAATCATTACAACAACGAAAATTTGAGAATAAATATACATTACCAGCCGATTAAAAATTTATATAGTCGATTCAGCAAGCAGTGTTACAGTCCTTGGCAATAGTTACAGATACGCAGGTGAAACTATTTGTTCCCCTCGCACACGCAATCAAAACAATTAGGTTAGAACTGTCTCACGAATACGAAACAAAAAGATTGTGAATGCTCGTACAAGACAGTTGAGGGAGATTATATCTGCTTGTAAAGTCGGTGATGATTGTGAAAGTGAAAGTGAAAGCGCTGTCACCAGTGTCTGTAGTGACAACGAAACTAACGCTGTCACCGTGACTAAACAAAAACCTTGATTCTGTCAAGAGGAATAATTCATTTCTGACTGCAGTAAACAAAAAATATATTTTATTCAGATTCAGAATAATAATATTTATTTTTGTCAGGGTCAGAATAATATTTATTCAGAATAATATTTATCTTCATTCTGATAATATTTACTCAGAATAATATTTATTGAGAATCAGAGTAAAATAATTTATTTGATAATTTTTGGGGTTTTCCTTTTTTTGTTTTCCTGGTGTTCTACGAACTCACAGAAGATTTATACACAATGATTCATTCCTCAAATCCAACAAGTGTCCAGTTTGGTCAGTAAGTTTGAAATGTATCCTTGATAATAGCTGATTATGACATCTCAGATAAACAACATTGATTGGTTCTGATACAATTAAGAATCCTGGTGAAACTTGCGGCGTAAACATATATATAAAATGCATTCTTGCTGGGCCTGATTGGATTTTTCAAGGTCTACTTGATAGCTGCCATCGATGACGTCAAATATAAGGTTGACTGCGATCGTCGATGTTATATTGACAATGCCTGGTGATATATGACGGCCACCCCCGTATGGATTATTGTTGTGGCTGAGAATAGCTTCTGGCGGGGTTATTTTTCTCCATGCTTCTATGATTTGTGGAAAGTATTCATCGATGTCAACAAAATTAGGAACCCATTATTAGTTATGTAAGATTATTGATTATTTCTTGAATATGTGTACTAGGTAGCGGAATCAGTTTTAAATTATAATGTACATTTTTAGTTAAAACATGTTTGATATAATCAAAACCTGATGCAATTTAATTCAAGTGATGATTTGTTTCGATGATGTATTTTGTGTTCTCGCTGTAGTGTTGTATTATGCTGGTGATTAAATTTTTAACATCGACGGAAACTCGATCAAATTCACCATTCATTGTTTTATTTATATGAATAATGGGTTGTTTACTAAAGAGCCATTCTAGAGGTCCCTCTATATAAATTTCTTTCAGATAAGGAATTTTTTCAGTACCATCGATAAAATATTTATCAACTGACCATGGGTATAGATGTTTATATTCTGGAATCTTTACGAATTTTTTTTCAGTCGTGAGGATATCATCTTTGGTTGGTTTTTGTGGTCCTTGATAAACCACTGGGTTTCTGGCCACCCCAGTACAGTTCTGATCGATGATTGATATATATCTACAGCGTAGTCGGTAGAATTTGCTTCTATCACGGATGACAGAGTTGGCTCGTTAACAATAATTGCTATCTTGGATTCCTTGCCCGTTATATATTTAATTCAGCGCTGAAATTCTTCATTGAGTTGTTCTATTTGGTAACTGCCAGTGGGAATACTTACAACTTGCCAATCTGGTGTTCCGTAGGGTTTATTTTTATTTGCAAATACTAGTGAATTATTTGGTTGCAGCCCAACAAACAGTTTTGATCTAATGTTTGGCCAACTATAATAAACTCGTAATTGTGCTAGCGCTATTTCTTTGGCTGGAATCGCAGTTGGAAAGCTAACGCTGAACTCGGGATTGGTTGAGCTTACTGATATTGTGGTTTTTGGCGGTGCTGTATTGATGACGATCTGCAGTAGTAATTCGTTCTGCGTTTACATTATTATATTATTATTATTATTATTATTATTATTATTATTATTATTGTTAAATTGTAGGTAATTTCGCTTCATTAATCTATTTTTTTCATCAAATACTTCTTTGTTAAATCCTAGTTATCGTTGTGAACTCCTCATCGGATATTTCAGCATTATCGAGATACGACGAAATTATCGATGATATTTTGGAGTATGCCATCATCGCCACATGCATTTTTATCTCGTATTCATGTGATTTTATATTTGTGCATGTAGCTATCTTTTTTGCAACGATACTAAGAATACCTGCAATTGTTGTTATTAAAACACCAATTGTTGCAACTACCGGCGATCTCGCCGTTATTGTTGATAGCAATACGCCAGTTCCAGTTATAACAGCGGACGCCGAATATACAGCTACGTCAATGACAACTGCATGCCTGCGATATTTTTTAACTTACTGCGTACTCGCCAATGATATCTTTTAATCTGCTTTGCAATTCACGTACTTGGACGTATCTGTAGTGGTTAATATCGACCATTATACTGTAGTTTAGCGACTAATTCAAAAAAGTTAAGTAATCAATTGAGGTGTTTCCGCGACAAATTCCAGAAACCACCAGTAAGACGCTTCGGTTAATTTTTTATCAGATGGTTCCAGTATAAATATTTCTTCGGCATCTTTGTTTAACACAATAGACAGTTCCAGAAAAATCATCGGTTGAATGACGCCATGGATACGTGGTAAAAATTCTAAATTTTGCAGAGCTAACACGGACAGCCTATACACACCAGTGACTTCCGCGGTATGTCTGATAGTGTTATTTTGCTGTGAACATATTGATGATCCTGATGATACTGTGTATACTTGTTGGATGATCTGCTTGTGATGAATTTTAATCAGATTAGTTTTTTCAACGATATCAGGAATTCCACTGACAATATCGTTGAGTTTTATGTTAATTTCGGAGAGTTTTATATCAACAACGGCTGTACTTCCAAAAAATTCATTATTGGCTCTGTTTATGTTTCTACGAAAATTCAGAATCGTTTGTACGTGATTGGGAAATTCAGTTTTAAATGCAATCATTCCATCATTGATTGTCGTTAACGATGTCGTCATCGGGATATTGCTATCGTCGACATTTCTTCGTTGCAGCTTCAAAATCTGATTCTGGTGTTCTGAGATTATTAATTTCGTTATTATTCATATCGAGAAATGCACGCATCATACCAGAGTTAACTGATATGAACCTGGAATCTTGATCATTGACGTATTTTTTTGTTTCAGCGTCTGTGGCTGCGGCTGGGTCTCCAAGGCCGGTAATTTTGTTTCGATTCATGACAATGTAACCAGTAAATGCATCGCCGGTTTTTTAAAAAATAATTGTTGATTGAATTTCGAGAGTCCTGTATTCTACCGTTTTCATCAAATATAACAATACTGTGTTACGTATCGGCTCGTTTAAAATAACAAAGAAAAGAGTGACAACAAGCTTTGTAAATTTAAACAAAAATAATTTATTTCCCTAGAAAACACGGTGAAAAGGTAAATATATGAAACAAGACTTACGATTTACGAAGAAGATCCAAAAATTTGTCCTAATATTGTGAAAACACATAAGTCCTGTGACTAAACAGTTCTAAATTGACGTAGTCTGAAACTCAATTCCGTTCCAAGATGGCGGATGATGATGTCAGACGAAGGTCAAACACAAATGTCCAGAATTTTCACTGAATCACAATTTGTATTGTTCTGTTCCAATTTAGAAATAATTTCAGCAAATATCTTTGTCCAAAGCCAGTCGTGTGGTTCTCCAGGGAAAATAATTATTTAACAGGTAGACGAAGTACAGCTATCATCGATTACAAAACACATGTTCTACATACGTACGAACGAACAACTCTTTCCAGCACAAAAGAATACCTTTTTCTTAAGGTATTTAGAAACTCTATAAGATGTTACGATGCGACTCTCTAAGATGTTAAAATATGACTCAATATGAATCTAGACTAGTTCGCAGCTACCCGAGTATTTTAAAGCAAACTAATACGTCACCCCCTGCAAATGCATGAAGAAATTATGGAGATTTCGAAATATCGCCAACGTAGTATAGAATGTCAACAAGTATTATTAGTAATGACCGTGGTCACAACCAATCATTTACATAGCTATTTCCGACTGTTTACTTAATATGACAAAACCGTCATACAAAAATCGTGCTTACGCGAGTCACATTTACGTTTTAAATAAACACGATGTTTCTAACAATATCGGATCCTGCGAACATAAATCATCATCATAATAATAATTATATTTAATGATATAAAAATGAAATAAAAATGAAATAAAATTAGAAAGAATTTAAATTTTAACACACATGTAATTTAACTACAGGGGCGTAACAATTGTCTTTGAACGCGTTTGTAATTCGTATAAGGATGTCTGCTAACTGGATGTTACTTAATTTTAATCGTCCTTGTTTATCCTGAAAAATAACGACTTCATTGCTATTTACACTTGCAAGACTTAAAAGATCATCGATTTCATTCCTGAGCTGATCTAGAGTTGCATACTTCAGATAAATCACCTGCTTGTTGGGTTTTAGTTTTAGCTGATCTTCCGTAAATATCTACCATTTTACTTTAAGGTCTGTTTAAAACGTTGGACGACGATGTATACTGTGCACGACTTTATGAGGTGGCATTGATGACCTTGACACGGCGTCGAGCATAGCGATTACTTCACGGCCACATATTGGCGGATCTGTTAATGCTTGTGTTGGTGATGTTGAATTAATACCAGATTGGAATACTTTGGATGTTGTTCACATAGTTTAAAAATTCTTTTGTTGGCGCCAACCCGTACGAGTCAAAATAACACTTTCACGTGGATCAATCGCGTATGCAACCTAATGAGTACCAGGGCGTGAACTTTCATCGAAATTAATGATGCCAGTTAAGGCATTGTTTGGTTTGTGTGGTAACTGATCACGCATAAAAACACCTCTAATGTTTTTGATATTTAATCGCTTAGCCGCATTAAGTAAATCAAAATTGGACATGGGAAATATTAACGTGTCCCGGGAAGCCTTAAACCCTTTCCGTACCACATGGGGGTTCCTGGCAATCTTAAACCCTTTCCGTATCACGGTGGAGTTCCTGGCAGTCTCAGACACTTTCCCTGTTTTTTGGAAGTTTTTATTCCGTGACCCGTATCTTTCTTTAATGCCATCTCAGCAGCAGTTCCAACAGCGCCCAACGCAGCAGCTTTTGCAACAGCTGGGGCTGCAGCGGCTATCAACGCTGGTATAGCTGCAAGAAGTGGAAATATGCCACCCGTCTTAGCGGTGTCGTTAGCAGCATCCGCAGAAAGATTTAGTCGTATACCGGTTTTTGATCGGTTTGATTTCATTGAAGTGCCCGAGTTGATGTTCTGTCAGTGATAGTTTATTTTAGCCACCTGCGATTTGTTCTCGCCATAGTAATATTATTGTTCCACAGTTATTTTTTGATGCTGATAGTAGTTTTTTTAATCTGACCACGAGTCAGACTGACACTAACATGATGATAAGACATTTATAATTTTATGAGCGATCTAATTACATATTTGGAAAACATTTACATGTTTTCAACGGGGACATCAATGATTTCATTCGTCCACCAACACCTTCAAGGAGCATTGTTTTACCGCCGAGTGTAACGGCGATAGCTCTGTACTCGGAGATAGCTCCTCGCGTTACACGAGCTCGAAAGTGTATATCGACGACAGATTGTCGAAAAATATCGAAATGTTCCAGAGAAAAGTAATAGATTGGATACAGAGTTGTAATATCTAGCTGTGATGTTTGCAAACCAGAAATCAACATTCTGGTCACGCCCCATGAATGTCATCAACTGATGATAAGCACGTGCTACGTGATTGTGATCGAAGTTTAATAATATGTCCTCGGAGGGTTATTGATGTCCATTTATCCTCAAAGAAACTTCAGTAACACGAAGTTTTTCAAGTATCATTACACTGATTTTACACGCTCCAAACACACGACTCATTCAATTACTTAACACAAACATTCACAATTGGAAAAACAAAAATATGATTCATATATTCAAAAATGATGGTAAGATTCATATAATCAGATGTAATGAAAGTAAGATTCAAATAATCTCATGTAATGAAAGTGACAGTTGTATTCGATTGAAACATCAATTGAAACAAATATGATCAATCAACATAACAATTGTACCAAACACATGACTCATGACTCAGTCATTTGTACAGCCCGTACAATTCATAACCACGTGTGATTCAAATATTTGTAAATACTTGCAAACGAAACATTTTGACCTGGTTTACTTGTTCATTGTCAAACCACACAGTTCTCCTGAATTCTTGGGTTGGCTCACTTGTATTGGCCATACACAGCCTTCATGGATCCACCTTGCGCACAAGTTTACAAATCTGCAGTTCCGTCCTTGTATGGCCCTGATGGTCACATCTGCGTCCATCCCCATACAGACATACAGACCGCACACACACGTACACAGATACACAGCTAGACAGCTACACATCTACACAGTTACCCATCTACACAGCTAAAATAAAACCAAACTAGTCGTAATAACAAGTACAGAATTAAAATCTAAAGATGCGTGCTATTAAATTAAACTCTTAATAGCAACTTGTAACAATTCAAGAGTTTACATCGTTTCAAATCCACGTAATGGTAAAGACAACATTTCACGCTACGGCATTAAAAATTGAATATGCTTCATATATCAAATCAAATAACAATGTAACACTTACCCCTATGGCTGTAGAACGAATGGAGAATGTACACTCCTTAACAAGATCCAAAAGACCAGTGTGTCAATTAGACAAAATACCTTGTCTTAAATCTTTAGGGGAATGAATATTAGTGAGGGTAAAATACCCGTGCATACCGTGCTTTTAGTGTCTCTCGCCGCAAGCAAACTATGGCGGGATACATGCTAGTTCAGTCGCTTAACTAAAAAAAAAACAACAATTATCCACCCTAGGTAACGTTGTACGTATGTACGACGAAAATGATCAAATCGTTCTAAGGCGAAACCAAGTTATTTCTTGCCTTATTCTGTGACATCCACCCTGAAGGAATTTAATAGGTCCATCAAACCACCTAAAGTAAAGAGCTCGGACCAAAAAAAAAAAAATGTTAATCAAATTATCACGGGCATGACAAAACTAGCTGGCAGCTTTGGTAAGCACTTAGGACCCCAACCCTCGACCATAAACTGCTACCACTGCCAAACCATAGAGGATCTACATCACGTTTTCAATAGTTGCTCTAAATATCAGTTGGCAAGAACCAATTTCCAAAAGGCTCAGAAAGAAATTAGATCCCTTCTAACATACCAGGAAATCCTAGAAAATAACAACTCTAACATAAATACGTCTTAAACTTTCTAAACGAAACCGGACTTAAGATAAAAATTTAACACATCCCTAACCAACCCTGTCAGGTCTTAAAATAGAATTTAATAGTTGACACCATTCCATTTAAAATTGGACCAAGGGGTGTGAGATGGGGAGAGAGCTTCGGTTTACAGCCCAAGTAGGGGCGTGTACCGGCTTGTGCGCGGGCTGGAAAATTGGCCTCACCTTTCACCTTAGGGAATCTAAGAAACAATTAAATTATTACAACACACTTAGCTAGAAACAAATTAAAAACTGTAGGAAAAACT
>JAECUM010036802.1:0-33385 GCA_016617855.1 Megalonaias nervosa | reverse complement strand
CACACACACACACACTCGCTAATATGGTCGCATTGATCAAGGAGTCAACATATTAAACACCATCAAATCACTACAAGAAATAACGCTTCAAGAAAGTGAAGCTACTGCTGCAAAGTTCCGTAACTTCCATTTGCAAGGAAGTATTACATAAACAACACCTATTTTACAAGTCCACGACTATATGGGGAATTAAAAAATAGATATCACGCTTTGCTAAATAATTGCCAAATAAATAAGCATAAATTGATCAAAAAAGTACCCTAAATATACCAAGAAGGTGGGGGGGGGGACAACTTTATGTTACTTCAAAAGGTACGTTTTATTGTGTAACAGTTTTCCAACAGATGACTATTAAGTATCAGAATAGTTTCTAAGTTGCTGGAGTGAGTTAGAGAGATGGAAGTGTGAACCGGAGAGATTATCGGGTGAGCTGGAGATTTTGTAGGGTGAGCTGGGGAGATCGTATTTTAAGCTGTGAGATGGATAAGACGTTCTGTAGATATTATAGGGTGAGCTGGATTGATCGTAGGGCGAGCTGAAGAGATTGTTATGTCAAATGGAAAGGAGGAGCTGGAGTGGCGTGTGTGTGTGTGTGAGTGTGTGTGTGTGTGTGTGTGTGAGTGTGTGTGTGTGTGAGTGTGTGTGTGTGTGTGTGTGTGTGTGTGTGTGTGTGTGTGTGTGTGTGTGTGTGTGTGTGTGTGTGTGTGTGTGTGTGTGTGTGTGTGTGTTCTTGTACTTACTGTTGTTAATACAACCAATCTATCACGGACTATATTTTCCTGTAGTTCATTTCCAGACATCATCTTCTATAACATTGCCTTTACACTGATAAGTATCATTGCAAATTTGATTATGTGCAGAAAGAATGATTAATAATCACGGAAACAGAAAAGGTAACTACTTGATGAAGTATGTATAGCATATATTTATTAGGACAGAATTTTTGAGTAACAGTAATAACAGTGAAATTTTCTCTAAATTGTATTAAAACTAATTTTTCATTGGATTAATTTTTCATTGGATTATATTGGAAGTAATTTCCACTAAAATATATTGAGATTAACTTTATTTATTTTCCTATTACAACTATATACTATTTTAATAAAGATTGCGCCCTTACAAGCAAGTGCAAATCCCCCCTCCCGTATTATACATTTTGTTTCTGTATGCCAAGTCAGCAAAACAAGAATTCCTAAATTGTGTCAGTACTTCGTGGCCAGATTCTTAACATTTTTTTCTGACTGAGTAAACTGTACGATTCAGCCGTTTCTCTGAAATGAATATATGCTGATGAGGCAAATGTTGACATAGGCAAACACTCGCTTCCATTAGAATAGACAGGAGCCTCCTTCTGATTCGAGACCGACGCACACAGGCCCAACGCTTTTCCAAATTTGGCCAGAAGCATGTTCAAATCAGTATAAATAAAGAAGCGCAGCCTGTGTAGATCAGTCCGCTCTGTCAAGAATCAGAAGGTTTCGTTCGTCTTTCTTACAGTCGATTCCGTCGTACCTCTGCATTGCCAAGTTCCCCAAAGAATATAGCCGTATCTACACCGTTATGAGTGACACCTTCATCTTTAAAAGAACCCGAACTTTCTTCTCTCTCACTCTCTCTAATCATGGGCAAAGACATCTCTTAAAGTTACTAGTATTTCCTTCTCATAGCAGGGAATGAGAAGAAGGTTATGATATGATACAAACATTCTTTTCATAACAGATTCCAAAAATTAATCCAATGAAAAATTAGTTTTAATACAATTTAGAGAAAATTTCAATGTTATTACTTTTACTCAAAAATTCTGTCCTAATATATTAAATGAACTTCGGTTTTCTTTGTCTATTGATCGCTTTTATTACAAAATAAATGAAAATAAAGCTTCTTCTGCGGCTCATTATAGCAAATGCACATGTTTTTCATATAATGCTCGTCTGTTTCCGGCTTTATGCAGAAAAAGGGAAGTTATTAAATACAACCTTTCTTGTATTGTGTCATTTCGTTTACCCAGACACCTTAATTAGAATAGGGGAGACTATGGGAGCTTTCATTACACATGTTTAAGAAGCCGGGTTGTTTTTTGGGTAACATTACATAAAGTCATTTGAAGATTTAACGAGATTTAATATTAGTTTTTTAATTAAATTTTTGGGGTGGCTGGGGATCGATTTACCTTAGGGACCTGAGTTGGGCCTGCGTCATAGAACAGTACGTTCTCTTTTATGTTATCCTGAAAACTGCTTATCTCAACTGTTACGTATATGTAATTTAATTGCTTGTGTGTTAGTTTCAAACTTCTTTTTTTTTTATTTTTGTTTCATTACATTTTATTGTAATGATTATTGCAGGTATTCGAAATTCTTTTTCAGTAATTCTGTTTATCTAAGATGTAAAACGTATTACATTAGTAATATTTTTAGTTTACCTTGGTCCGCGGTAGTGTAAGCGCTACGCTAATACGATTGGCTGTTTTCAAGGTCCTTTTCGGCCTACGTGTTAATCTGAATAAACAATGTTTTATTTTTAAATTTATTTTAGAGTGATATTCTAGTTCTTAGATAGGGCTACGTGCAATTTGGCAAATATCTTATTGCGTGTTTCAAGTGTTAGGAGACCTCGTAGTCTGTCTCGCGAGAACGGGATGATAATTCGGGTGAATATATAACCCTTTCTGAGCGCTCGTCAGTCAGTTGTATTCCTGATACCTAGAAGGCCGGATAGGTTATTTCATTGTTAAAACCAGATTGTTTTTGAAATTCATTTGTGTTTGGAATTTAATAATTTATTCTCTAGAAAAACAAACGAGTGTATTGTTTCATAAATTCTGGGAGAAAGAAATTCAGTGGAAATTTATTCTGGAATTATTCGGAAATATAAACTGTGATTCAGTTGAGGAATTGTTGATATTTGTACAAGGACCACATCTGACGTCGTCGCCTTCCATTTTGGTACGTCGTCGAGATTCGAACCTGGATTCTAATAGAACTATTTAGTGATAGGACTTGTATTTTTCATTCTTAGGATTACATTTTGGATTATATTCACAAACCGTAAGTCCTATTTTCCAATTTTTACATTGTTTTCTAGGGAAATAAATTATT
This sequence comes from Megalonaias nervosa, assembly GCA_016617855.1. NCBI lineage: Eukaryota > Metazoa > Mollusca > Bivalvia > Unionida > Unionidae > Megalonaias > Megalonaias nervosa. The sequence continues at coordinate 30,287 of JAECUM010036802.1, read as the reverse complement.
TTGTTAAAATATACAAAGCGTGTTGTCTGAACTCTTTTCTCTTGTTATTATTGTACCAGCCTACACGTAATACAACATAAATGCAGTAGGGAATCAGTATCATTTGCAGGAAGCCCCCTTTAATCTCCGCATTTTGTTTTTCAGCATGTAGTTATAGAGTTCGTACATTTGTCTATTTGGATAGCTCCAGCACTGTAAAGCCACCATACATCTGCTTCGTAAGTTTGGTCTTTTTTGTTTTTTATGCTTCCTGGGACTAAGTTCTCATCAAGTATTTTTCTGTCTTCATATTTCTTTTAATCATTTCACATTTTACCAGCTGTCTTCTTTCTCAGCTTCTTTATTTCCCAGAGTCTGTGTTGTTTAGGAATTTGAAGAAGTCCTTTTCACACTAATTAGTTCTTGTGTATCGATTAATTACTGAATTCGATGTTTGTCTTTTGTATCAGCTGATTATGAATAAATTCCAAATTTTAATGGCTTAAAGTAATTAATGTTCAATCTTGATCTTTTGATCAAAAAGAGTGTTTCGGTTTCTAAACAGGTCATCTAATTCATCTGAATCACCAGGCTGTGAAAAATCTCAGTAAATTAATGAATTCCAGCAATAAAATCTTTATTGATAGCCACCTAGCAACATCGGATATTTCCTGAAACTTATCTTCAGTTTAAGATGCATCTTTACAGATTTTTTTAATGTTTTAGCTGTTTAATGTTGTAACTTTTCTGTATACAATTGTGATAATGTATTTTTCAATAAATTCATACGACTTTTTCATTGATAAAAGCTACTTTCTTAATAGGTATTCTTGTAGAAGCTTTTCGGTTTGAAACATCTGCTCGACGTCCTCTCTTGAGTCCTTTTAGTGTTTCTCTGTACGTCTTTCTAGTCGTCGTTTTAATTCCTTCGTACTCTTGGTCCCCGTTTTCTATTTCGTCTTTCATTTCTTCTTCTCATATTATTTCTTTCCTGTATTTTTCCATTCTCAACTACAGCAAGAGATAATAGGTAATTATACTTTAAATTGTTTACGGTGTAGATTTAAAAGCACGCATTAATATACTGATTCCTGTTTACTTATTTAATTAAAGACATCATAGACTTTTTACATTTGTTTTCTGGTCCATTTCCTGAATTTGCAGAGTCTTTTTTTATACTAAAATGTGTTGATTCTTTTTGATTCCTGAATTATGTCTTGTAACATTTTAGGAAAACTTTTACGTTAGATAATGAAGAGTTTGACGTACATTTGCTAGAATTTGACATTTATTGGCTGGAATTTGTTTGATTCTTTGCTCTCGCTTGTTCGCATATTGGATCTGTAATGATGAATCATTTTAATATTTGCTTGCGAAATGTTTTCAACATGTTGTTTCTGTTCTAGCATTACAGAAAATAAATGTTGATATTTGGATAACACATATTATGTCAATCGTTCTCTTGAGTTTGCTTATCATTTCTTTTCGTTGCATATTTCATTTTATATTTCACATTGTAAAATGTCGATATTTCTTTGCTAAAATGTTTCTATTCTTGTGTCTTGTCTTCTAACATTTTGCAGAAATCCTTGATAGTTTGATAGCGGAAATTTCGAAGTTTTTTTGCAAGAATTTTACATTTTTTAACCTAAAAGTTGCTCGTTTATTCTTGTTTTGCCGTATTATTTTTAGAGTATTATCATTTGAATATTTGCTTGATGAAACTTTTCTTGTTTCTTGTCTTCTAAAATTTTAGAGAAATCTTGATATTTAGATGGCGACCATTTTAATATTTTTTCACTAAAGTTTGCTGATTCTTTGACAATGTATTTATCTTTTCAATTACATGCACAAAAAATAGAGAAAGCTAACCTGAAGCTTTCGTCCTTACGCTAAGGACTTCATCAGCAGACTGATGTGGTCTCTACTGACTGTCAACATCGCTCGATGGAATAATGAGCGATGTTAACAGATTGTCCCAGATATTTGTAAGGGCCCCCGTTCCTGTTCATAGTCGGTTTGTGCGCACGGATGTAAATCGATTCCTTAACCACCCCCATCCACCCCACCCGGGGTCAAACCAGGCTTGTTCTCGATCTTGGATTATTACTGAGTTTCAAGTTATAGTGTGGCCAAGACAAACATTGTAGATGTGCCGTGATACCTAAGACGAGCTTGAACTTGGTCTTCGATGTTCATTAAATCTCGCTTTCAGTGTCGACAGTCAGTAGAGATCACATCAGTCCGCTGATGAAGTTCTTAGCGTAAGGACGAAAGCTTGAGGTTAGCTTTCTCTATATTTTTGTGTATGTAATTGAAAAGTTAAATACATTGTCAAATATGAATATTACTACACAATTAAGCTTTCACCAAAGTTTGCTGATTCTTTCTCTTTTTCTCACATATTTGATATTTAACACTGAAGAATTTCAACATTTTTATAAATTAATTGGCTGTGAATCTTTGACTTTATACGCACATATAAACAACCTGTTTTAATGGTATTTAGACATTCTCAAGCTTTTATTTTTTCTCGTTTTCAATATTTTAAACTTTATAGCCCATTAAGTACATATTTTACTTGAACAGTTTTTACATTTAATAAATTCGTTTTTCTAACGCGCCATGATATTTAAGTTTTGTGTCTGTTATTCCTGTTACTGCTGACTTTGTCGTTCCTGAAAGCATTTTTGGAGATAAATAAAAAATGGTATTATCAAAGTTTCCTGGAATCAAGAATTGATGCTTCACAACATCCTATTTTTCCCTGAATGATTCATATTTTATACTAGAAAGTCATCAAATAATTGTTTCTGTATGCATTTTAGTTCTTTTTCTAACGCACAAATCCACCTTAAACTAGTTCATACAACGTTGTACAAGTTTGTGATGTTAATGAATTTGGTAAAAACTTGAATATAACACAGTGGCACATTTATAAGAATTCAGCTGCAACAAATTGGCACATATTAGAATTCGGCTTTGACAACTTGTCAAATTGGTTAGAATTGAGATGTAACAAATAAGACTATTTGTCGTACTCAAATGTCAAAACTATGTCAAAATCGTCCTAACACATTAAGAGATATGTGGGCTTTAGCAACCTATGCCATTGCCAGGCACAACGAAAATGTAGAGCAATATAATTCTATATGAAATCCTTAAGCATATATGACGGAAACAAGGAATATGTTAATTACTACAGCCACAGCAATATGAACAATATAACTCTTTGAAATGAGAAATGTAGTTGAGACTATGGCAGAAGCAGATAGGACAACTTCAATACAGAAAGGATACACTTTAATCTGGAATGACCTTCAAATTTTGATTCCAAAGAGAGAAGTACTGTACATATATTTGATTACAAATCGGAAGCTTGAATCGATTAATTACTTTAGATCGGATATACGATAATGAGTTAGTACAGGTGATAAGGAGTTAGAAACAAAGTTGAGAAAGAAAGAATTGATGATCAATGAATAACATTATTAAGAGAACATATAAAATGAAATTGATATCATTGTCAACATACATTAACATAATTTTCAAAGATGTTTCTTGTCATCAAAGCTGTTGAGTGAAATCCGTAGTAGAAACTAACATAAAAGAACCACAAACAGAACCAATGAACCAAAAGTAACTGTTTCGTTATTCAAGTACCAAAATAGCTACATCCTCCGAGATTGTTTAAAACTGTTAAACAATTAATGTAATAAATAAGTCAAATCAAGTGCATCCTTAACGACCTATATCACGCAGCAACGGATTCAAATATCAATGTTTCAAAACAATTTTGTTGCATTTTGAAGATTGGACCGGCTCACCCTACGATCTCCCCAGCTCACCCTACGATCTCCCCAGCTCACTCTACGATCTCTCCAGCTCGTACTAAAATCACTGTAACACTCCATACGATCGCTCCAGCTAACTATCTCTCGCTTGCCTTAGGATATCCCCAGCTCACCTTACGATCTCCCCATCTCACCCTAAGATCTCCCCAGCTCATCCTACTATCTATCCAGCTCATACTAAAATCACTCTGACACTCCATACGATCACTCCAGCTAACTGTCTCTCGCTAGCTCACCCTACGATCTCCCCAGCTCACTCTTCGATCTCTCCAGCTCGTACTAAAATCACTCTAACACTCCATACGATCGCTCCAGATAACTATCTCTCGCTCGCCTTACGATATCCCTAGCTCACCCTACGACTTATCTAGCTCGCCCTGCGATCACTCCAGCTCGCCCAACGACTGGCGTTCCACAGGAAAAAAAAAAAAAAATAGTCTTGACAGGTGAGTGAACAATATGTCAATGTTATTTTTGGAGACGAAACAGTCTGATGTATATATGGTGAACTTGCAGGCACGTGGCGCGGACTCTCGCACTGGCAAAAAGTCAATACAAATATCCTCAGCGCTCGCCTTTACCGATCATAGCCATCTCATCTCTGTCTGCGTGTGTTCAAGTTTTGGGCTCAGCTAATGTTGGTATGTGAGAAAGCTACCTGTAGCCTCCCGTGGGTCGGTGGTTCTGACCGGGGTTTCACCCAGGTTCTTCCTACACTAGTTACACTGGCCCCCCCCCCATGTATAACCTATCTTGCGCTGAGAAATGGAGTTAAACGCAAAACAATAACAACATGTCATCTTTATAAAAGCTTTTAAATTGCACAGAATCGGGTTGTTAATTGTATGCAATGAAGATCCCATGCGTTATAAATGTTGCAACTTTTACCCCAGTGCGATTATACTTATTTGAGGAACTCAGTGAATATGATGATATAATGATGCCATTTTCCTTTTCATTACAATAATTCGCCTTAATTTATTATGCATTAATTTGCTTTCTTGCAAGAAAGTTCACAATATGCAATTTCATTGACTGACTATTTATTATTTACCTTTGCCAACATCTATATCCAAAGGTATTTTACTTCTTAGAGAAAAAACAACATTTTGCCATGTCCCGTGATCCCGGTATATATTCTTTTTGTTGACAACTTTAGCGTCTTGTTTGTGTAGTTCCTTGCGCACTGTTGTTTAAAGTGTTGTGCACAGTTCTTTCGGCACTATAATGTGTAAGTAGCACCTGGTAGTTTTAACAGAGAACGCCCATAACCACCCTTTGCCGTGAAAGAAAAACCCAGCAACAACAAATAAACAAAAAACAAAACCAACCTTTAAATCTCTGTGAAGTCAGGCTTTCATTATATCTTGAGTAATCTAATAAAAATCAAATACACTGAGGTAAAATGCTTAGAATATTAACAGAAACACCATATTTTATCCATATACTATCTCAGCACCTAAAATAGAAACGCTACTAATGAGTGGTTTTACGAAATATCCAATGACGGAAGAATTTATTGATATTCATGTTAGAGAAAATTATGTGGGTCAGTCATTTCTTTGCGATGCTGATATCCAGTTTACAACTCTGAAGAGTATGACTGTAACAATAAACTCTTAATTAGTTTTCTTACCTGTGATCTGACAATTCATGAAGAGGTTGGGATTCGGTTTTACTTCTTGACATTTTTGTTCCCGCATCTTGCATTCAAAGAGAGCATCTTATTAAGGTTTCCTTTCACACGGACGCCACATTTTTGCATCGTGCTCTGATCCGATTGCCATCGATGACAATAAGGTCCATAGGCCATTGTCAGTAAGGCCACCATCAGGCAGTTTTAAATTAAATTAGCCGTAAATGTACAACGACCCAAGAAATGAAGCTAGTCCAAAATAAGCAAAAATGATGTTGAATTTTCAATAAGTCTTAATAAACGAAATCAGCACTAAAATTCCAAATATAAAACAACTGACTGCAGTCCTTTTCTGTTTCTTTTATTGATACTTGTTTTATAAATTAATATTTTCTTTTGAGTCGAAGAAATCGCTTCTGATGGCATACATCCTACATAATGATCAATACAATCTATCAGTGGCCTTCTGTGTGACCAATGATATCATCGTTTGAAAACCAGTATAATGGCTACACCATAAAAATATTGTTTCTGTTTAGAATATTCTTGTTCATTTAATGACATAATTATAGTCCTTATTGTATTTAAAGTTATCTTTGCCCTGTATATTTAATTTAACGCCTTTTCCCGATATTGCTTGATTGTAACCAGATTTATCCTAAACTGTAATGCCTATACAATCCGGATGACTTGACTTTTAAGACCCACAAGGTTACTATACTTGAGTGCAGAATTGCCTTTTCGGCAACCTATTAAATTTAGCATTCTTTTCATCAATACCTTCATTCATTTCCAGCAGATGTGGGCAAGCAGCTTAGGATCTTCATTGCCTTTTTCGGTAGACCAAATTTCCTCTGCCTCGAAATTCTCATTTTATTGTTGGGCTTTTTATGTGTGAAATTTCAAGATGGAGAGCAAAATGATTTGCGTCGGCGTGTTCCTTTTCCTGCCATAGGCACGGTTTGTAATTGAGGAGTTGTATAAGGTTATTTTTCATTTCAGTCGCAAAATAAGAATTATCAGCCAGTCAGATGAAGTCTTATGTCTTCGCGTTTGGATGACTGATCATTATGGCTGAAGAGCGTCAATGTGCCGAACCGTTTGAATCACTTTCAAATTCCTGAGAGTTGCATTTTGCATTTCCATTGGCTAATCGAAACATCACCAGAACATGACTCCTAAACAGTCAATGTCAGATCTTTCCTTAGGACAATAGAGATAAGACTTTAATCAGTTTGGTTGGTGTATCCATCATCACCCCCAGAGAGCAATCGTTATAATACGTATCTCCATATCGCTCATTTCCTTAGCTATCTTACCGCGTTTGGAGACTTTCTATGCATTGGTATTGCGTACTGAATACTTCTGTTGGTCACTACTGAGTCGTCCGGTATGGGCAGTACATATAATTAGGTCCATTTTACATGGTAGTTACTTTGTTGCCTCTAGTCAGGTCAAACAGAAGTCAGCAAACAAGCTGACATAATTTTAAAGATATCTTTATTCAAGACGAAAGTAGGTCTACACACTAAAACAGCACATCAGCTTCTAATTAACTGAATAGCATCAGTAAATTAATCTTAACAGCACGATGAACATCATTTGCATAATGCAAATGTCACATCCATTCGTGTAAATGCAACCCGATATAACAAGCAGCTCAGTGATGTTATGTATGCACAAAACAAACGTTGTGTCAATGAATTTGTTTGTGCCTCTCATTTCATGCAATTGTCATGGTTTGTATTGGCAAAATTCTAGACTGTATGTTGTACGGAAGATATCGAATCATGCTGAAATAGTGTTTCATTAAAAAATTTGGTTGAAATCTCCAATTAAATCTTGTCACATTATTGATCGAATATCGGATGGTTTGTTACGCATAATAATACAGCCAACCAATGGAATGCCATCTAAATCGATTAGCCGGCATGACGTCATTTCTTCATGTCATCTAAGCTATATTTCATATGTGATTTCACTTAGTCCAAAACATTCATCTGACTATATTTCCTTGCTAATACCCGAAGAATGCAACTTGCCTAGTATCGTCAATAGATCCCAGACTTTTCACCTCAATAAATTTTGATTCAATCAAAAGAACGGATTAAATGATTTCACGTTTAATTTAATTTTAATAAACGATACTTATTCCATGTGTTATATTTTGGCAATGGTAGAATTAACAAAAGTCGGATTGACGAGATCAACTGTACTATGGCATTTATGTTCACAATCAGGTGAAAGATGTACGTAATTTGCATAATCCAAATGTCTTATCGCTACAACTCTTCTACAATATAGTATTGCAAATTCTGCTGTTCAGGTGTGAAATTCTGCTGTATAGGTATGAAATCTGGGGTTTTGTAGCTACCAAGATTATTGAGAATTTCCGAAATGAATTTCTAAGAATCTTTACAAAACTCTGGAAAAGCACTCCTATATGCATGCTATCTGGTGAGCTGGGAAGAAAATGAATTGACATTTATATTAATTTTAGAATGACTGAGGCTTGGATTTTAATATTAAAAAAATGCAAACAAACCCCATCCTCTGAAATCTGTAAAATTGTATATAAAATAATGTGTAAGGATTCAGATGTTGGTTTTAATTACAAATGTGTTTCTTGCATTAAGACAATATCGATTTCTGTTGATCTATAGGATTTGTTTTACATTGTTTACGAGGTATATTCGCTTACCTGGACTCCAATTTCTTTTACAATAAACAACATTTTACGAAGCTTCGGGGATTATTTTCCACTTCAAAACCTGACTTTATCTAAAAGTTTAAAAGGTGTTATGAATGTTTCTGCATGAATAATGAAGACTCAAACTTTCCTTTCAATAAGGATAGTTTGGGTTTGTTTTATTTTTTTAACAATGTGTGTTATTTGTACCTGTCTATATTCATTGTTTCTTTTTCAGTGTCATTCATTTTTATTTAAATTTGTTAACACGAGTAACAAACCTTTAAGATTGCGCTTGTTATTTCATTTCTTTATGCCATTTTACCTGTATGTTATTTTAATTTCTTTACGTTATTTAAGATGTATGTTACTAGATTTAATGCATATTTACCATACATATTTGTATAAATTTACTCTGTCTCAACCATTCTCTAATAACAACATGGAATATTCATTACATGGTAAAATATCTAAATGCAAATAAAGATCCGTCATTTATGGAATTTTTCCCATATGCCACCTAGGAGTGGGCTGAAAAATTTCAGGTGGATGAAGTTGTGTTCTTTCCTGTTCTGTTCACAAACAGTGCTCGAAGTTTCTAATCCCTCAGGTATAAGACACATTTATCATTTTGACACGTAGGTCACGCTAAAACCGACCGCTCCGGCGGCATAGTGGTTTGAGCGTCCGCCTCAGATGCGGAAGGTCGCGGGTTCGAATCCCGGCCGAGTCATACCAAAGACTGATCAAAATGGTACTTGTAGTTGCCTCGTCGGCGATTAGCATTAAGAGGTTAGTGCTAGGACTGGTCAGCCTGGTGTCACGATAATGTGACTGGGTGGGACATGATGCTACATGTCTGCGGCATGATGCCCCAGTGCTAGATATCACTGTAAACTGTCACACTGCAGATATCGTACCGATATGACTGAAAAATTGTTAAAGCTACGTTAAAAATCCAAATCACACACACACACACACACACACACACACACACACACGCAAGCACGCACGCGCGCGCGCGTGCTAAAACCTACAATATGGGACTTCGATGACGTCGAATACCAGTTTAGTCTAGGTCAACTAAAAGAACAAAGGAATCAACTGAGTATTTTCTATCTCTCTTTCTCGCTTAATCCAACAAAATTCTGTGATCTGTCATTGTTTAGAATGACAAACAAGTTGTAACAAATATAACGTAGTCAGTGTGTCAATGCTCTCTCCGCATTTTAACGCGCAAATGGGACTGGCTAACATAATTAATGATCATCGAAAACAAATCACTTCGTCATATTTGGGCACTATGAAAGTCTGATTGACTAAAGCACAATGGCAGCATTTCCAGTTTTCCATAAGGCGATGATAATATAAAATATTCTGAATTTATGTAGCAAAACTACATTAAATAAGTTTTTCATTTTCGTTACATACGACTGTATCTTTTATAAATAGGTCATCCAATGCGTTTTGCAGAGAAACGTCGAGCAGAAATTTATATCGGGGAGACATATAGGGCAGACGAGGTTGTGATTGTCACAGAATTATCTATTCATATTTCATAAATACTAGCAACCAGTCTATATGGAAGCATTAAACTGCCATCATGACGAGAGATTTTAATAGCATACGTGATGAAGATGTCGTGTACATGAGCAAAATTGATATATTTATGCTGTCGTAATGAAATGTTGCCATGATATAGTACCTGAAGTAGGTAAAATTGCCGCTTTGCCTACTTAATTATGTCAACACGTTGCAATTTGTAATTTGTTTAATTGGTGCAAAAGATGTAGTATTCAGTCACATATGCCGATCTCATCATGACTAGGACAGCTTAATACTTCCATAAGTCTTTCATCCTTAGAGTTGATTTTATGATCCGGGCTGTTTGTGTCTTAAGCAAAATCAGACTGATTTTAACAGTATTATACAATTAATTTGTACATTTGCAGAATATTGCAATACATTTGAGGTAATTTGTTTTTGTTGTGTGTATTTGTGTCTTTCAAACTGTAACAACAAATTAAATCATCACTCATAATGTGGATTATGAAAGATATCGTGACAAATATATCACCTGCAGAGATTAACATGCGATATCACCAGATTATTTTGTTATGTGATTGCATCGATATAAATAATCATTTTACTAGTATAGTTCTGAGAGTTGCTGATAAATATTAACCGAAGCACTAGAATACCAACATTCTATTTTCCCGTTGAATAAGAGAACAATACAGTTATATACACTATAAGCGCAACGAAATGTAAAGACAAAATCAACTAATGGTATCGTTATTATGACTTGGAGATTTATGATTTCAAAACGACGAATACTTATGACCTGTAATTATAACACTTGTGCTTTCTTCAAGCATAAAGTATGAAAAGATCTCTCATATATATATATATATATATATATATATATATATATATATATATATATATATATATATATATATATATATATATATATATATATATATATATATATATATATAATGCAGTTTTATGTACTTATGGCTTTCCTTTTTGACGTGAGTTAAAATATATCTGGAGAATGGCCGCCGTAGTCCTGTGCTCATTACAAGATTCAAATCATACACACATATAAACGCACAGAAACATATTACACCTATATTTTCAAAAGAAAATATTTTTTTCCACAATAGAACTTTTGATGTCTGCAAGCAGTGCTGTTGTCCAATTGACAGCGCCACAGCTTCTGGAATGAGTTATGGATCGGTTACATCCAGTGGACTAAAATGATGGTTGTCGTTATGCTTTTAAAGCCACTCGTAACAAAGTAATGACTATATCAACTAACAGAGCTATCGCGGTTTCCAGGACCGAAATGGATAGAAACGCGAGGACAATTTTTTTGATGTTGATCGATAACTATCCAAAACATACGAATTTGCTAAAACTTAGATATCAGTCAAGTTCAAATGCTGCAATATTAGTAATAAATATCGTATAAATGACGTAAATGACATTCATAATCTATCAAGTCACTTCCGTCTTCTTTTTTCGGGTTGAAAAAGAGCGCTTTCTTAATACGTACTAATATGCATTATCAAACTAACAGGATATCTACCGTCATTTCCTTTTGTGTACATGACATATAATTACGTAAACTCTGCTGTTGTTTGTTTTGACCACCAATACGTGTGAATAATTATTTTCCTCCACAGACGGATATATCATTATATTATTGTGGTTATTTCACGATTAATTTGGATATACTAAAAATATAGATTTCCTTGTACGGCGTCCGTCTGGTGAAGTTGTGGTCAGATCAGTTTCTTAGCCACTGATGCATTGCTTTCGTGCTCGCTGAACACATTCTTAGAGGAACCGTTGTCAAAATGGAGAAAGCATGTTTGAATTGTTAGTATCGTCTGGCATACCAGATTAGTGTATTACTATTTTAGTTGCTGTCTTTATGCACGTGCTTGTACCTACTTTCGAGGTAAAATATAAGAAAATAAATAGATTTCAGGGAAAAGTGTAGCAAAATGTCAGTGGCTAAAGCTTACATCCCATTCTTTTTTTATTAATATAAAAGTGGACATTGAAATTTGGTTTTCAACGAAGAATATCATCCATTGGAAATACGCAGAACAAGTAATCTTAAGACATTTTATACGTGTAAACACCCTGATTCTAAGGCTTGTGTTTTTCGTCACCCTTTAACACTAGCCTTATTAGTTCAAAATGTCGATAACAAACAGATACCTTAGAGTGACCCATTATTTAAAAGGCCAGAGTTTCGATATGCAGTCTTAGACATTCACATGAGCTGTTATCTTGAATCTTCAAATTTATTTCGTTTTGAAACACTATTACATGTATGTATGTATGTATGTATGTATGTATGTATGTATGTATGGTGCTTCTTACTGAAAGAGAGGCAACTCTAAGAGTAATAACAAAATCAAAAATAGTTATTACAGAGTTGTATACCTTAAATAATCTTTTACGACGGTCTCTTATTAGTACATTACCGAAGACAGTAAAAAATCAAATAAATAAATAAATAAATAAATAAATAAATAAATAAATAAATAAATAATAAGGGCTTGTATGCATTATAATTTCACTTTCAATTGCTGACTGTCTGGTCTGCTACGGTGAAAGAATAGTTTGATTAGATTAATGGTGATAAAAAGAGAAGCAGTCCACTGCACCAAACTTACGACCCCCCCACCCACTACATTAAGAGGGTCTTGCAAATCGACATACATTAGAAGGACTTTGTAAATCCAGATATATATTAGTAGTTTAACCTCAAGCTTAACATCAAAGAAAGCATTTATACACTTTCCTTTTAGGGGATACTGTTTGCTGTAACACAAGAACACGTCTCTAGGTTCAGTCATGATTCAATGTTTTATGAAGACTAAAATTATATTTGATTAACCTGTGTGTTTTGCATATACATTGGGAAGATCAGACACCTGCGTCAACTGACATAGTGGACCCCAGTTCAAACACTTGTAGAACGTTGAACTTACGAGGACTGTGCAGAATTATCTCCACCTTGCTAAATGCCCAATTTCAGGATTCCTGTTGTTGAGTAATTTTAATTATTTTATTGATCTGTAATTCAAAGGTTTGCTGCTGTAGCTCATATAACAACAAAAAAAACCCAAGAAAGTATATTTATCTTTCCTGTATTTGTTTTACTTTTGTATAAGCCATGGTGTAGACGAAAACTGACCTAGTGGTCTCTAAATATTAGTTGTATTTGTCGTGAAGGTTTAAAGTGTAAAGAAAAGACATAAAAACATGTATTATAGTTGTGCATAGAAATATACGTAACGATATAAATATTTTTTGTTTTGTTAAGATTTTTGTGATCTTGTATATTAATGGTAGTAGTAGCAGCAGTAACAATAATACTATATATTATTCTACTGTAGCAAGCAAGTTGTATACAATTTCAAAACAATATATTTTCGTGAATTTACATATCTGTTTTGTATGCCATTTGCACCAACATACTTGATAGCTACTTTCAAGTTAAATTATGTCATTATTTATTTTTTATTTACTCTAAGATCATCCCTAAACATTTTTATATTCGTATGTATTAAATTAATCTCAAGCACACAGTAGGCTTCGACGGATTATAAATAGTCACATGAATTATTCGTGAGTAAATACATAAACTGGAACGGTTAGACTGGGCCCTGAACTTTACTCCAGGTTACAGCGGAAAGTGAAAGAAAATAAGTCCTGCATCCCAATTCAGTCTTGTCCCTTTGCAATATCGTGTAAACTAATTTTCTTTGCCACTTCTATAAATTTCTTTGAGGTATAAAGTTTATTTTTCACAACGGTGTGGATATCCCAACACTTCTGTCATGCAGGACAAAAGTAGACGCTAGACATCAGATGTGACATCACCTACTTTGTGCGACGTCTAAGCTGTTCAAGCTGACCATTATGACCATTTCTGCATTATGCGGGTTTTCGTCAGTTGCGGATATACGGAAGGATAATGCCAGAATTCGGATTTATTCGTAATCAAAATTTACATTGTTGAACTGACCATTTCTGTCGAATTCCAGTCTCTGTTGCTTAAACTTATTGTCAAAATTTCTCTGGTATTAACAACATTGCGACCAAGCAGGATGATATACAGAAAAAGATGATGAAAATGAGACATAACTTTATTTTTTTGTGTCACTTCTACCGATTTCTTCGGCATAGATATTTCGTTTTTTAAAGCCGACAAAAGCAAGGATAATTTGAAAAAACAACATTGAAGCCCTATTTTTTTTTAAAAAACCAAATCTTGTTTTCAAGTAGGTGTGACCACATCGTATCAGCACAGAAGTCCCAGACGCTGGAGCTAAATAAGCACGCTAATTAGTGTAAAACCGGATCTTTTTGGTTCTTTTTATTTTATTATTGTGCTGCTGCATTATTATTAGAAAGTGTAAAAGAAATAAGGCAGGCGGTATCGAGGAGATTAATGAGTTCTTTATCGTCCAACAAGATGTACCTGTCATATTTTTAGTAAACGTTTGAATACAGTACTTGATAGTATTTATTTTGGTATATATTCAAGTGAAGGGGTACTTCAGAATCCAGCTATTATCGAGGTATTAATCTATCGAATTGTTTTTCAAAGACTCTTTCAGGCGTTTTAATCAAAGATTAAAGAATCAATTTACACAGTCGAAAAAATTAGTGATTATACGTTTGGCTTTAAGTAAGTGTTGGAAACTGGTAATACAATATTTATACTCATATCCTTATACATATGTATGTCAGCAATTGTAAAGATAATTATTGCGCTGTCGAAGACTTTCTAAATGCTTTCTGTTTGTTTTTAAGAATGGCATACTTTTAAATTATTTTAGTCTGGATTGAGAAGGAAAATGTTGAAAGTAACTACATATATGTGACCGGTTCTGAAACACTAGTTAATTTTTTTTTAAAGAATCCGATGGTAGAGTGTGTAAAAAAGTCACTTTTTTAAAAGCACTTTGAAATCGGATTTTCGAAACACTTAGTAAAATTTCATAAATGCACATGGATCGATTTTCTGAAATACATGTAACATTTACTCTAGGTCTATACTATCGAATTATTGATTTTTTTCAATCAATATTAAACAAAAATAAAATTAATTTTTTGATCTATGTAAACAATGACACAAAACTGTAATGTTATGGACTGAACAGTTTTCAGAGAGAGGATAGAAGTATTTTATGAGTTCAACATAAAATCAACAATTAAGTATCAAGCGGTAGCATGTACTTGTTTACAAGATTGGGTGGAATTAAATTAAGGTCAAATATAAATGTATTCCAAACACATGAAAGAGAATAAAAATTTAATTTGTTGATTTAAAGTATCCAAAATGGTATATTTTAATATCTTAGGGAAGATGAAGATTTACAGATCACATCTAATGATGATAACATACAAATAAGCATCAACAATCATAATTCAAAATTGTTAAAATAGTACGCAATGAAAAGGGATCCCTTCCCCCTCTTTCTCTCTCAGACACATACTATGTTATTATCTCCGAAATTCAATTGAGCCTAAAGTGCCGCTTTGTGTTAAATTCTCTCTCTCCTTCCACCTCCTCTCAAAATCTCTTTTCTCTGCTTCTCTCATGATATTTTATTAAACGACGGCGAATGTATATCCGACGTTTCATAAGAAACGCATGACCAATAAATCAGTGGATTTCAAAAGCCAAGGATTTTTATCTTTACAAGAAAGAAAATAACTTAGTTATCGGCAGTAATATTTTTCACTGCGTGTCTTCAAAATCTAAGGCAAAGGTGATTTTTGTAACAACTAATCTGTCTTTTTATAAACTGTCTTTCATTATATATCACGCAGATGATGACAAATTAAGAACATCTGAAACAAAGTCAGTCAGTTTAAAAAGTAGAAACTAACATAATCTGATATAGATTCATCAAAGAGGCTCAAAAGATGTTATATACGTTTTCAGACATATAATTGGAATAAAATTGAAAATTAAATAACTTAGGAATAGCAATGATGCAGGCCTGATCAATATTTTGAGCAGAAAAAATTAATCCCCTGACGTTGACTAATTCATCTAGCACATATAAAACGAGCGAATACTCTGATGACATAAGCGATTATTCTAGCAGTAATGAAGGTCCCCAAGAACAAATCAATTAGATAAGTGTTGTTTAAGTATTTATATAACAATCTCTTCTACATTCTCCAATATACAGTATATATTTTGCAGAATGATATACGACGATTTCAGAGTAGACCACATCGAGCACGTGAAGAGATTCGTAAGAGCTTATATCAAACACAAGAAACCCAAAACTATTGAAGAAATGTACGATACTTTTTGACATTATTGGATACACATGTACAACGTCTGGCCATCATAATCAAGTTGTGTAATACTCAGAGATGGGCCATTTTTGAGCTTATTTGGGCTGACTCGTTTCTGAAAGATATTTTATCTAATGCCGCAAGGGAGGTTTACGATGAAGAACTTCATATAGGCACGTATAAATATTTGATAAGGATTGATTCACAATCCTGTGTTACTATTGGCAGACTCCATCAGGTTTTGTATAAAATACCACTGGAGGCGTAGAACGAGATAAAACGGCAGCAACTGGAAGCATCCACTGTTTTACGCCTAATGGGATAAATTTATGATATAAAGTTCAATGACATTGGGACGCAAGATGTATGTATGGGCAAATATGAACTATGCGACAGGACATGTAATTATGACTACTGTAAATCACATTTGCTCGTCTCTCGTGTTGGTGCAGATGTTCGACAGTGTCTTAAATGCCGTATCGGAGTCAAGTCACATAATCAGCTTTGCTTGTCATGTGGATCTGTTCGTGAATATTCGCTTAACCTGTTATTGTACAAGCACAAGCACCCGTGACCTGTACACAAACATCCGAAACAGACACAGAAATACATAATAGCAAGGTCTGAAGCGATTGCAGTTTCTGATCTTGGTACAAAACTTAAAACAAGCTTTTGACTGACTGTACTATTAGATGATTCTTTCCCCTTTTAGAAGTATGCTGACTGCGCATCAGCTAAACCAAAATCGCACAGCAGCGTGGAACAAATACCCAGCCGTATGTGAAAAGCGGAATACTTTAATTATTGGGACCCATGGTTCCCGGATCAACTTGTTATCACAGATAATCCACCACTGGATGCTAGTGAAACATCACCGATAGAACAACTGAAACAATCTGCATTTGAGCACAATATAGTTATACCAAGAGGTGCAAGAAAAGCTGACACACTTGCATTATTAGTGGCAATTATCCTACTCACCTACAAACGAGGTAACGAAGTTCGACAACTGTTATCAAACATGATTCCTGAAATTATATCGGTGTTATAACGCTCTGGTCCCTCTGGAGTTAAGGCGGATATTGTTATTAGAGTGCATTTAATGATGCTCTAAGTCGTGACAAGGATGGGTTTAAAATTGCAACACTGTGGATTGACAGCAGTTGTCTTACAATCCTAAACCGTAAAGGCACCAAGGCTATCAATGATGAAATCGAAAAGGGAATTGAAACGATTCTCGAGACTTTGAAAAAATACACCAGTGTAGGATCAGGATGTACACAGATGTATGAAAGTCGAGGTACATATTTCCCCATATCGACCGTTTCATATATCGAGTCATATTCCAACGACAGGGTATGTTCTGCCACGTAAATGATAAACGTAAAAAGCCTTGATGATGTTTTGAATGAGCAATTTTGTTGACGTTATATTCAGCTAGTGATAATGAAGTCCAGCCTCGAAAATACCAGCAGCACCTGGGTGAACTTAATTTTGATCGTATAGAATTTTCTGTGCATGTCATAAAGGCACACTGAACAAATTTGAAACACTTAACCCAGGTATCGCTGTTAATGTGTTTACTAGGGATAAAGGACTTTTTTTCGGCTTGCACTATCCATTCATGGACAAAGAGAATGAATCCAGTTTGATTTGTTGTTGCCGAGAGATGTGACTGGTTGGAACAGTTATTTCATTAGGTATGGATAAAGAATCTTGCCCTGTTGCTTAACCGACACAGCAAGTAAGAAATTTACATGCAGACGTTGCATACATATATTTAGCACCCAACAACTTCACACTGGCCATGACTTTTATAACGGTGTGGTAAGTGAAAAGCGCAGCGGACAATAATGTCAGAACCAGGTCAAACATTTTTCTTAAATCGCTTGAAGTGACGGTGAAATGGATTCGGCAACAGCTCTATTCTTTCGCAGACATGATTATAATTAGTGACAATATTCATGAGATTTCTGAGGCCACTCATTGCTGGATCTGTGATGGTTCTTTTGATGGTAGAGGGCGAAGCATTCCCACTGAAAGTGGAAGTGAAGCTTCTCAAGTTCGTAATCACTGTTGCATCAATGACGCGTATAGAAGGTCTGTTCACGATGCATGGAATTTACAATCACGAATTTACTGAACCATAGCGGAACGTCCTGTAGTGTTTCATACCATGCGTGGGTACGGTTATCACCTAATAATGCAAGCAGTAGCATCGGAGTCAAAGGCACAAATACGTGTTATTCCCAAAAAAAACAAGGAAAATTACACGAGTTTAAGGCTGGTATAATTACAGTTCATTAGTTCAAAATAATTTATGAGTGCGTCCTTTCAGAAGTTAGTGAGCATTCTAGCGGTGGAAAACGTTAAAATCACTAGTTGGTATTTTGCCACTAACACTGACCTGTTTATGAGAAAAAATGTTTACCCATACGAGTACAAGATCAAACCGTTTAACCAGGATCGTGTCAAAATTATGGTTATTAATGACTCGACAACCCAAGGCCGTTCCAGTTACATTACAATCAAAAGCAACAAAGCAAGCTCCGGCTAGTAAAGTTATGAATGAAGCGGCTCAACTATGAATGTCAGATTCACTGATTGCAAATCTGTCAGTGGAAAGTGGATTACGATTGTCTCGCAAAATTTATTGGCCAAAACTATAATATATGAACAATGGCTTCATAAATATGTATCTGATCCAGAGTTTGTCATAGACGCACATGTGTTGCAAGATCGAAGCAAGCGAACTTCTTGATATTACTCATATGAGGCTAGGGATCCAAACAAAGAAGGGCCAATATAAGTGCAGATTCATGACACATCTCTGTATTTTTTTCTTGTGAAGCATTCTTGGAAGTCCAAGGAAAGCTTGTAGAAAACAACAACGTTGCATCAGGTGCTGATGATAAAGTCGGATTTGTCAATCATGGCATAATGGCATTGTTCAACAGTGCACGTGTTCCCATCGATGAAAGGAAATCGGAGCAATTCTTGACAACGTTGCCATTAGCAAAACAATTCTCGTACTCACCGGTTACAGTGATGATTATGCAAAGGATGCTGGCCCATCAATGCTGTTTCGTCAAAGACGCATGCAAACGTCCTGATCATGTACAGTTTATAAGAAAACAACACCAAACAATGTAGGTAACAGTGCCGCAGATGTAGAAGCCATAATCATTAATGTGAATCTGGATTTGTACATCGTAAAGGCCAGTTTAAGGTGTAGTTACAAAGAAACAATGACTAGTACTTTGTTCCACATTTTTGGCCAGGTACTGTAAAACAATTGGCATATATTAAAAATATACGAGGTTTCTAATCGTATGTTTATTAGATTATGTTCAGACATTTACAGGTTAAATAACTAATAAGGTACACTGGCTATAATAAAGTTTAGGGCATTGTTCAACAATTAGTAGGTACCAGGTCCTTCAAAGATTAACTGAGTGAAGTTCTTCTCATAGGATTTATTGAGAGGCTTCACTGTAACTGAAAATAAAGTAACGTGCAAATGTGTCACATATTTAAATTCCAGGTCAGCATCAATGTCTACTTACTGTGCAGTATTGCCAAATTACATACAGACAGCTACACCATGGAAACTGTATATATAAAGACTGCAAATCATATGGCGAATAACTGGTCTTTTAAGTACACTGGATCTATCAAGGGATCACCTGTGTCAGGGATTATTTAAGATAATTGAAAAAATGACAACTGACAGAGAAAGACTATTTGTAACTAGTCTAAGTGTTTTCGACTCTCACTGAGTCTATATCAACGGCAATCACAAAACAGAGTCACACAATAAGCGCAATGGAAGCGTTGAATTGTCATAACTTTTCATAATTATGGATATAATAGAAGTATCATTTCCAGACTGTGGATATTGCATCTTATTTTTCTGAACTCCAGTATCAATGGATAAAACCTATACAGGTTTTAACCATTATCTATTTTACATAATTCCAAAAACAATTAAACCTGTCAAAAAATGTAACCCACCCATATTGGCCCCTTTTACTCTTACAGAATTCTTCAACCTTTTCAGATTTTGCGTAATTATTATAAATTGTTTGTGCAAATTCCGCATTACAAATTGTATTAATGAAATTTAGGAAAAACGACAGTTTACTCAGTAGTTTTATGTGCACACAGATATCGACAAATATACTTCAGTACATGTATGATAGACTGTTACACAAAATGTAGTTTCCCAGTGTACCCCCCCCCCCCGACCCCCTAGAACCAAAACAATTTCCACATGGAAGAAACCAGTCAATTAGACTGTGATAAGCTGAAAATTGGCAACAGAAATTTCACATTTCACTGGACTGTCATGAGGTGTTTTTTCTTTCCTGTAAAGTTGGGGAATTATTTTCAGCTTTTTGTTTGGGGGAAGGAATTAAAGTAAAATCAGCGCTGATATATAATGCTTGGTTTTATTTTATCGATCGATCGAGAGTTAAATATTTTGAATGGTAATACTCTGATGCTTATAAGAACAAAAAAGGAGAGAAACCTGCAGATTTCGCCACTTGTATGTTTTGACCCAAATTGTAAATTCAAATGATGGACAGATTGAGGAATTTGCATTCCTTGGGGTCTATTAATCTTCTTTACTGTCTTCTGAAAGTCAAAATGAATGCATAAATACAGCAGACGGAACACATGACGGATATTAATGGTTTAACTCGTACCAAATTATGCACATAATATTTATTCAGGTGCATTTTGTCATCAGGTGATAAGCTGAAAAGATTGATGACGATAATTATACTATATATCACTTGATGAATAGTAAATTGTTTACTAAAGTGATGTATTAACTCGTAATTTATTGAAATATTATAATATATGCTTCAGACAAAGCAGTTACTTTTGAAAATGTATAAATTAGACGAAAACCCGTTCCTGATAAGAACCACTCAGTATTCTGCATGCACATCGAAAAGCGCATCATAATTTAAAAGAGAAGTTCTTTTTATGAAAAGAAAACAAGAAGAAGAAGAAGAAGAAGAAGAAGAAGAAGATTAAGTCTTACCAACATATATAAGTATAACACATATAAACTCACTCATAATGTCGGCATTTCTGCTTACTTAGTGTCTTCAAAACGTTGGAAGAAGACACGCTTCAATTTCATCTAACTACGAATGTCAAGGACCATAAACATAACTCATTTTTCTTTGCGAAGGACAGATAACTCTAAGTTGAGTGTGTGTGTGTGTGTGTGTGTGTGTGTGTGTGTGTGTACGGATGTTTTGGTTCACACGTTTTTAAATAGTTGCTGAATTACGTTGCTAGTCAACAGCTATAAAAATATGACGATAATCTGACCTTGCAAAGATTTGGTTTCCATCAAATGAAATACTGCAATATTCGTCCTAACTATTAAATTAATAAGATTCACCATTAATATGTAGGATTGCTTAATCAGCGCATCCATATATAAAGTGCAGACTGTATGCTAATTACTATTCAAACCACAAACACGTCATGTTGTGTACATACGACATACTAACGTATATTATGATGGTGTGTTTATACCACCACAAACACTTCACTGTGTGTACATAAGACATACTAACGTACATTATGGTTGTGTGTTTATACCATCACAAACACTTCACTGTGTGTACATACGACATACTAACGTACATTATGATGGTGTGTTTATACCATGATCACAAACATTTCACGGTGTGTACATACGACATACTAACGCATATTCTCCAAATTTGTTCTCGGCACACGGAGATTTTACAATATCATTTGTGGTTATTTGAATATTAATTTCGCATTCAGTAAAGGATGCGTCTGACATGGATGCCTCATTTACTATAATAAAAAACGAATTTCCTCCTATGCTATCTGCTTTAATAAATATCATCAGTCATAATAATGTAGAAGGAAAAAGTGGGAAAATTTAATTAAAATATTTTATTTGTACAAAAAAGTATTTCGACCTACGTCTTCCTGCGAGTGGTAAAGATCATTCTTCTAATGCCCCAACATCAATGTGGTTGGGAACAGTGTTATCATTGTCTTTACATATGTACGTACGTCTGGTTAAGTTGCACGCTTGGGTCAGTTCCTTAGCCACTGATATGGGCCATTAGTGTTTCATAAACAGAGGATCTAAAATGGGCAAAGACTTAATATAAATATAAAAGGAGTTGAATAATTTCCAGCTGGAATAATTTCTTTCTGTCAGCTGGAAATTATTCAGCAAGTTTCATAAATTTATTATTAAATCCTCACCTATTTGAGGTTCTGTTTATCACATAGTTGTTTTTTTTAAATGGAAATAGTTTTAGAGACAAAGAAGAAGAAATAATTTTGAATATTCCGGATCAGACCCTGCACCTGTTAATTGTTCAGATTCATTGCGGTCCCAATTAAGTTTATAGGCAGGACAGAATTTCAATTTGCTTTCTGTTCTGTTCTTACTTTTGTTTATTTTGTATAACAATAGTAAGAACTGAAAATTTAGAATTAACACAAATTTTATTACATACCCATTAAATCTTACATGCTTGATTTGGCGTTTGATACAGCTGCTCAGTCTGTGTTCCCGTTTTTTTCACACCCAGAATCGAACTATCCGGTTTCTTTTTTCACGTCCGCGCGTAGATATTTTTAGACATAGTTTATCGAACTTCTATAAATTCCAATTCATTTTGAATTTCATTCATTAAAACTAAAAATACATGAAAGGTGATATTAATAAATACAAAATCGACATCGCTCTTTGTTCTGAGCCGTGGAAAGAACTCTTTTGATATGGTTAATGAATATGTCTCGGCGAGACGGCCTCGACGTATCCCTATGCCACATTAAACTCGTTCTTTTCGCTGACACAGAACAAAACAGGTACGCATCTTTGTGTATATGCAAATGTCTCCGCACACAAATAAAGACATAAGGGAAGAGATCCCCCGTCTGCATCCTCTTTCAATATTAAACCATTTATATAATTGTCCTTTATTAGCTGAACATAGTTTTATATTATACCGAAAAAACCCGAATGCATTTTAGAACCGGTTCATTTCTCAAAATAAACAAATGACCAGGAATTGTATGCATTCTGGTGCAAATGTTATATCACACACACACACACACACACACACACACACACACACACACACACACACACACACACACACACACACACACACACACACACACACACACACACACACACACACACACACACACACACACACACACACACACACGTGTGTGTATGTTATACAAGCAGAAGCAATCTTACATGACATGTTTAGAAGTAAAATTGGGCTCCAGTTTCTGTTGGGGAGATCATTCCACATGTTCATAGCCATAATTTGCTCTCACCAAAAGGTAGTCAATATCTTTCATAAAATTCTACTGTGAAACCTGGGATTTAATTTCATTTTGCATTTTTCAGCTAATATTAGTGGCTACTAGAAAGGATACAGTAATATTTATTGAATCTTCCTGAGCATTATTTAATTTCGGAATACTAGAATAATTTATGAAAGACCCAACAATTACTAAAATTCCAAGATCAAAAGGTTCAACATCGCGTTTTAAGTGTAAAATATTATAATAAATTTTTAACTTCTTCAGAAATTTCCTCTTGAGTGACTGATACCAATCCATTTTTTTTTTACAAAAGCATGCACCATTTTACAAATGCAGTTGCTGTTTTCTAGATACTAGGAACAGAAACACTTGTTTATTTTTACCCCTTTTTATTCCTGTTAGTGCCATCTCTAACCTTATCTTCCATTTTATTTTGTTTGTATTATCTTCGTAATATATCTTGTTATAGTCTAATTTTTCTAAATCTTCAGATTCTCTATTTTTACCGTCTACTTCTTATAATTCTTTTGCATAATTTCTTTCTTCTCAAAGCTGTAACTCTTTAAGCAGCTGATTTTTCTGTCGATTTCGAAATGCTTTCTGTCGATTTCGAAAAGTTTTCTGTTGATCTTGATACATTTTTTTATGTCCATCTAGAGAATTCTCAAAATAAGAAAACGATCAAAGGTGATCATTAATAGAAAATTTTCTTCCTGCATTCTCTGTCTTTCACCTATGGTTTATTAATTTTTCAAAACGTTTTTATTTTAGTTTCTGTTTGAAAGGTTAGTTTCATTTCCAGCTATCAGTTATGGTATAAATAAATAATTTATTTCGCTAGAATACAAAGTGGAAGTGTACAATAAAGAACTTACGGTATTTTGAATCAAATTCCAAATAACCATACAGTTTCAGACAAAAGTCCTAAAAATAAAAGTTCTGAATAAACTTCAGTTTAAATCCAAATCAAAAGTGTTGTTGTGTCTGTGATGGCCTGTATCGTAGTGTTCTACCAACAGTGTTTTGTTGAAACGCTGTAATGTAATTCTAGGTTTGAATTCAACATAAATCCCAGTGAATGTCTCTGTCCAAGAATATTATTTTATTATGAGCACTCTGTGTTTCCAAAGAATAATCACTTGAATTGAAGAATTTGAAGAAATAGATTCTAGCCCAAGTGAATTTTTGGATACAACAATAATACAAATTGATTTTGCTAAATCTTAAAGCACAAATGACTAAGTTTCAAAAAAAAAAAAATTATATTTTAAACTAAGACGTAAAAGAGACCCCGGATAAGGGCCAAAATTACATTGTTCTAGATCTTAGTTATAATTATAAAGTCTCTCACCAAAATCACAATGATACATATGACAATCATTACGTAGTCTAGCTATAAAATGAAAACACAATGTCCTTGACTCAGCGTAAGATAATGATCTCTCTTTGAGAAAAATAAAATAAAAATAAAGATGTTTACCAAAACCGTCACTGACTTTGGACAAGGTCATTTAGTAGATATTAAAAAAACCCAGCATTAACGAAATAAAAAAATATTAACATACAAAAAGTGCAAATTAAATATACATAACAAAATTGCTTCATGTATTTACTATTTGCGCATACATACATACATACATACATACATACATACATACATACATATACACATACATACATACATATATACATACATACATGAAAGACATATTTCAAACAAGTATCTACACGAAGTTCTCTTTCTGTTGGATTATTTACAGCTGTCACGTTGTGGGGATAATTTGCTGATGCTTCATGCTTCATGTATACACATATCTTCTTATAGTTAATCCGTAGTTAAGAGCACCTGTGATAATGTCAATACGTATTATGTAAGATTACGACTATACAAAGAACCTGTCTGTCTGTTGTTTAACCATAACGTAACGCTCCATCTGAGGTAAATTCAAAGGGAAGGAATTCTAGTGAAATTCTATGTTTGGATTTGCGAACAAAGGCTTCTTGCGGAAGCTTTCCGGGTGAGCGTTAGAGTCAACATCCAAGGATCGGAGACAAAGGAAGAGACGTGGAGAGCACGTGGTAGGCGTTTATTGTGACGTCAGCAGTTTGTGTGAAGGCGCAGTACCGGATGAAGCACGTGATAGAGAGTACCGGAAGTGTTGGAAGAACGGATCCAGAAGTGCCAGGAGAGCACGTAGTCAGGGGTATCGGAAGTACCAAAGAGAAACAAGGGGCGAACAGTAATTGACAGATGAGTAACAGAGACAACACTGAAAGGAAACACTCTCACTTAAGACCTTTAAATTTTATATGATGAAATAGTAATTGGCAACTGTGAATAGGTCCTTGACTGTATTTGGTCGAAAGAAATTGCGATTGAGAAATTTGTCGATGAAATTATTGAATACATTTGATATGTTTTATTAAATTGTTATACCTTTCACCTTGAGTTATTTATACACCTAGGCCGTCGGTATTGCTGACTGGGGGATCGGAGCTATTTAAATTTTTATTGTCCACTTTCTTCGGTATTAGATATAATATCGTAGGAGGCACGTGACAACAGTGTTGTCATTAAAGGTGACACAGTCTGGGCTCACTGCTAAATTAAATTCTCCTCCGATTACAATATAATTTTTAAAAGTAAAATATCTTTTGTTTTCTACGAATAACATTATGGCGGTCTCTATTTGGTCCGTATGTATTTGAATGTGAACCTGTAATTATAAATAGTTATATCCTTGATATAGACGATAGGTTTAGCATAGAAAACCAGTCGTGTCCAGTCATTAGCATAAAAACTAAAGTGGCAGATATTTGTATTGTAATTGTATATATTATTACCTACTTATGAAAGCTTTGTATCTATGCCTAATAACTTTATTAATACTACTGTCTAACCTTATTTAAAATACGTTTTTCTCCCCTTTACACCCTCCCACAAAATAAAAAAAAAAGAATCCATTGGTGCCCTATTCTCAAGTATCGCATTGACCTAGATAGTACTATGTTTGACTTTGTATTGACTGGTGCATCAATAGGATCGTTTTGAAGGAAACAAAATAGCTTAGGAAGTCCCTAAGTGAATAAGTATCAAGGAGTTATATCCCTTCCCTTACATTTCGTATACGAGTTGTTGTTGATTCAATATCGTTGTACGGCACAACAACACAAGATGGTTATTTAGTACCGTGGCAGTTGGAGTAACGTGCCTTGCCCAAGGACACACCACGTTTGCCGACCCAGGTTGATCTGACACGCTAACCATTGAGACACTGCGCCTCCTCGCGTAAACGAACTATATGACAATATGCTCAATATTATTACATAGCATTCTCAGAAACATTAAAATCAAAATAGTGCAAAAGATATGTCTGTCAGACAATAAACAAATCAATAAGGGCAGAGTTTTACTGTCTACAGATGTCAAACCAACAAATACAGGTTACTTCCCATTACTTTCTGTAGATAACACGTTTCTCTGACTCTTCGTTTTCTTTTATAGGTGAACTTTACAAAGTAGTTGCAGTGAAAATCAATACCTCAGGCATCCTCTATAGAATCCAAATCCATTAGCTTGTCTAAAATTGTTTGGTCAAATGTGGTCAAAACAGGCTGGTCAAATTTTCTTGTCTGACTGATGTGGAACATTTTTTAAAAAAAATCTTGGAACTAAACTTGCGAATGACCGGTCTTTTTGAGTCTTCGTCAAATTTATACAGGCAGTAGAACTTACAGCACTTTTGCTGATTCACCCATCCACTTTTCTTTGGCAAGAACCCTAACCAATTTTCCGACCGTTTGTTTTGCTATTTGCATCTTATTGTTGCTGTCAACACCGAAGATTTTGTTTAGATTCTTTTCTGCTATATTGCTTCATTCTCTTTCATTCTCTTTTCCAACGGACTGTTCGCTAATTGTAGGTTTGCATTCATTCCAGAGCAACATGTCTTACACCAGCAATTCTTTCTTGAACTTTATAAATTAAGTTTTGCAATCAGCCTATATTTCTTTCTTAGATTTCTCCAATGCTGCATCCTACTGTAATCATAGTTACTAATGGATTCCACTTAGGCTCAAGAGAGTCATATGAAGCCATTTTTCAATCTTCTTGGTGAGATGGTAGAACTCGCCAACATCGAGATCCATCTGCTATTGAATTGAATGAACCAAGCAGTAGTTTTAAAATGTTGCCTTCCAGATTGTCTGACAGACTTTTGTGTAGGGATGTAGAAACACATTCACTGTCAGACATCCTGTAACGTGTGCCCTCACGTGATGTGCCCTGTTCTCATAAATCTTAGTTGATATTCTTGCCGAAAGAATGCAAGAATTATGTGATCAATACAAAATGTTACAAACATTTTGCACTTTCCACTGCAGCATCCAATCAGTGAATAATTGGAATTATAGGCAGTGTTTGATATAACTGGCATGTGACATGTACATGACCTATAACAACACGACCTTTCATTGACAGAATGGGACTGAAGGTATTATAGTTTACATGATATAATCCTGCTTTCAGTGCGTCAAATTTTGGCATTAATTTTCAAGCAGAGTGAACCTTGTTTGCTGAAGATAGACATTCGGAAGAACGGCATTAATAGTAGTAATAGGGGATACTATACAGACAATGGGAATTCGCATTACGGGACCCTACTTTGTACTATACGGACAAGATTTATACGGACAAATGGCACACCCTGGGACGATATATGGGAATTTTGTATAGCGACAATAGGAATGGAACAGGTAGGGTGACGTCACGGTACTGGACACTTGCAACAATGTGGCAAGTACCGTGACGTCATCCCACCTGTTCCATTCCTATTGTCCTTATACAAAGTTTCATGCATTCGCGTTCATTTCTGTGGATAGTATAGTGAATGTTTTATGCATTCGCGTCCGTTTCTGAGGATAGTATAATGTGTGTTTTATGCATTCGCGTCCGTTTCCATAGATCGATGAACATCAATCTATCATACCCAAATCATACAACCGACTAAAAAAAAAAGATTTAGGTAAGAGAATAATGTTTTTGGGAGTTAAACATAAATTATACAATCGAATAAAAAAGATTTTAGGCAAGAAAGAATAAATCTTTTCGAGGCATATGAAAGTGGCCCTGAAAAGGGCCTTTGGGTTCTTCTTCTTCTATTTTCTCCACTTCTTCAACCAGTTCCTCACTTTTTCAATGATTCCTTTCTTCTTCTTCTTCTTTTCATCCTCTGGAATCCAGCCAGGATGTCCCATGGCTCAAAATTTTTCCTGCACCTTCATCCGGTTGTTGTTAAGTTTTTCAAACTCTTTTTTTCTCTATCTGTTTTCCTTCTCCTTTCTCTCTTTTGTCCAGGTGTCTTTTATTTTCTTTACCTCTTCTTTCATCACTTTTCTCATCATGTCTTCAGATTTCCTTAATTGTTGTAAGCCCCACTGGACAAAAGACCACTCTGTCTAATTAAATATATCTTGCAAGAAGCTCCTCACTTGCATGACATGATTAAGGGCTTCCTTCAATGTCCCCACTCTCACATACATAGGCTGGATGAAGCATCTTAATTTCTCCACCTCCTCTTCTATCATACCTTGCACCAGATCCCTGGCTACTTTGAGACTAATGACTTGACTTTTCACGAAGTCTTTCGTGACTAGATAGCTCCATTCTTTTTCAAGCCTTTCCACCACGTAGGCTGCATCAATCATCCAGAACCAACTATGTCTTAATTCATTAAATACATTCATTTTTTTGAAGGTGTTGAATAGTCAACGCGGGCAGCCAGACTGACGAGCGCTCTGCTTTATATCCGTGGAGCACGGACGTGAAGGAAAACATCCCTTACACTCAGTTCACATATTATCTACTATCCACACGAACTAACGCGAATGCATAAAACACACACACACACACACACACACACACACACACACAACTATCCACAAAAACGGGAAGAGAATAAGCAAACCACACACCATATCTACTATCCACACAAACGGACGAGAATGCATAAAACACATCACATATACTATCCACACAAACGAACGAGAAAGCAAAATAACACACCATACCTACCATCCACACAAACGGACGAGAATGCATAAAATACACCATACCTACTATCCACACAAACGGACGAGAATGCATAAAACACACACTATACTATCCCCACAAACGTACGAGAACGCAAAAATACCCACACCATACCTACCATCCACACAAACGGACGAGAATGCATAAAATACACCGTACCTACCATCCACACAAACGTACGCGAATGTATAAAACACACCACATATACTATCCACACAAACGTACGAGAACGCAAAAATACCCACACCATACCTACCATCCACACAAACGTACGCGAATGCATAAAATACACCATACCTACTATCCACACAAACGAATGCGAGTGCATAAAACACACACACACTATACTATCCACACAGACGGGAAGAGAAGAAAAAACACACCATACCTACTATCCACACAAACGAACGCGAACGCATAACACACACACACACACACACACACACACACACACACACACACACACACACACACACACACACACACACACACACTATACTATCCACCATTACTTGTGCGACAAGGAAGTCAAATGGATCCAACACGCTCGCAACGGAGGAGGCGAAAAGACCATCGGAAGGTATTCGGTGGACGGCTGGGACTTAGAAAACCCCAAGATCGTGTACGAGTTTAACGGGTGCTTATTTCACGGATGTCCTATCTGCTACCCTCAATGTAACACTAAAAATCAGTTTTTACAACGGACCATGGAAGACTTGTACCAGGCCACTTGTCAGCGACGCTTGAAGTTAGAAGAGCAAGGATACCAAGTGGTAGAAATGTGGGAACATGAGTACGATCAGCGATTGAAAACCGATCCCGAGTTTA
>JAECUM010036801.1:22500-30948 GCA_016617855.1 Megalonaias nervosa | reverse complement strand
CAATAACTTTCAGAACAGTACACTGGGAAGGAATTCTGGTTTGCCAGAAAACAAACTGTTGATTGAAGGCAGAGGTCTCGCTAGGATTTTAAACTCATTTGGTAAAAGTAGGAGTCACACCAGCAAACGTTGCAGTCCCCTCCTAGAAAACTATGCAAATTAGAAGAATTATTGGTTGCCACTGAGTTTAATTTTACATTCTTTATAACATTGACGTAGCTCTCGTTTGTCTATCAGAGTGAGAATGAATTTTGTCAATCCAAGGAAGGCCTTATTACAAGCACTAAACTAGGCATCACAAACTTTTTTTACACTTGGCGACTGTCCCATCTGAACTTTCAGTTCTAGCAACTTAGCTCTCTTCTGAATCTCATTACAGTCTTTGTCAGTCTGCCGTTTAACACCAAAATACTATCCAAATTTGTGAATGGCATTTTGTCCAAGTCACAACATGTCTTGATTCCGAGGTCACATTGCACTGCTTATTCGCCTACACTCGGAAATGAACATAATTATGAAACCTAAAGTGGTTTACTTCATGTACTCTAATAAATGACCACAATTACATCTCTTGGTCTTTCTGCCTCTGAATTAAATCACTGTAAATATCAGTATATTTTCCTACCCAGCCGCCAGTCAAAGCCTTTGAACTTGCCGCCCAGCTAATTGCATCATGTTCTTTTGACGTACTCTTATAATGGCAACATGTACATCAGGGGGTCTTTCAGACACAGAATTCTGTCATTGTAAATATCAGCACATTTCTCCACCCTGCCACCAGTCAAAGTCTTTGAACTTTCTGCCCAGTTATTGCATCATGTTCTTTTGATGTACTCTTATAATGACAACATGTACATCAAGAGGTCTTTCAGCCACTTAATTCTGTCATTGTAAATATCAGCACAGCTAAGTGATCAATACATTTTCTCACTAAGCAGGTGGCTGAAGCAGGACTGGCAAGTCTTTGAATTTTGCCGCCCACCTATTACATGTGTACGGAGGACTCCCGCCTAAGTGATTTTCTGCGTCCCAGATAAAAATATTGGCATCCAAATACGCGTGATCAAGCGTTTCCAAGACATCTGGAAGGTTCACAACACCAGGCAGGTTTTAATGCAGTTTTACAAACAAGACATAGCAGCGAAAGTGCTACTTAAAAGTGTGTACATTGGCTGAGGGTAAAAGACATCCCTTTTTTAAAATACAAATCTCTTTTTAATTTAATACACGACTTAACAGCTAAAGAAATTGATGTCATTGGCATTTTGAAGAATTCCGCCGTTCAGTATAACTTTACTACCTGTTCAGAGGTACTGGAGAGCCTATCAAACATTGTTGAGGATAGTTTTATACGTGACCTGCAAAATGCGTCATTTGTGACAGCAATGGCAGATGAAAGTACTCACATAGCCAACAATAAACGCCTTGTCATGTATGCTCAGATTATTTCTGATGATACGAAACCATCAACAAGATTTTTAACAAATATAGAATGTTCAGATGCTTCTGGCAAAGGAATTGCCTTATTGGCTTTATTCACATTATATAACTAATATTTTTTTTTTGTGTATTTAAACAATATAATTATTTTTTAAAAACTACGTTAGACTGATGATCAGCTTGAATAGGACTCATAGGATTGGATTTTGACTCACTGTTTTCTGCCTTGATGTGTCAGATGACTTACATGAAGCCATTTGTAGATAAAACACTGGTGTAGAGAAAATCATATATACTGAGTCTAGACCCATCCTTAATGCAATCTTCTGTGTAGAGAAAATCATATATACTGAGTTTAGACCCATCCTTAATGCAATCTTCTGTGCAAAGAAAATCATATATACTGAGTCGAGACCCATCCTTAATGCAATCTCCTATGCAGAGAAATTCATATATACTGAGGCAGTTTTTATCTACATGTGTTTGAAACAAACTCCTAATATCAGTAATGAGTGTTCCAAAGTAAAATCTGTAAAAGAATTGAAATTCCATCAATAAAAGTCTCCATATTAAGACTCTTTAAACTAAAATTATATATATATATATATATATATATATATATATATATATATATATATATATATATATATATATATATATATATATATATATATATATATATATATATATATATTATTTTTCATATTTGCCCATTTCTAGACTAACTCCCATTTTCTCATCTTGCCTGTAATGAATGGAATACGATGAGTGACTACACAAGTAGCTAATTGCTGTTTATACTTGCCAATAAGAGGAGTTTAATAACAACAGAGACTCTGATTTGCTAGCCTATAATGTACTGTAAGATCAGTGTCTATGCTGTTTGTTCTACCATTTACTTATGATAAACTGCAGAGATTCAGATTTGCCATTGCATGATGTAGGGTGTAGGTTTGTGCAGTCTGCGGTTGGAGTCATCTTATAAACAACTATGTATGACATGCTGAGTGCAATGGCCTTGACTTCAATTACTTAAGTCATGGATGTTGAAAATTCAAAACAATTAGTTTATCTATTTTCTTTAAATATTTATAATTTTGGACAACAAGATCCATAGTTCTATCCTGCTATATCCTGGGTTGCATTATAATGAAGGGTGATATGATTCAGACCTCTACTACAATGAAGGGTGCTCTAATGAATCAGACCTATACTACAATAAAGGATGACATAATTACTCAGTTCAATACTACAGTGAAGGGTGATATAATGAATCAGACCTATACTATAAGAAAGTTTGATCTAACTAATCAGACCTATACTATAATAAAGGGTGATTTAATGAATCAGATGTATACTATAATGAAGGGTGATATAATGAATCAGACCTATACTACAATGAAGGGACCAATACTAGAATAAAGGGTGCTATAATGAATCAGACCTATGATATAATAAAGGGTGATATAATGAATCAGAACTATACTATAATAAAGGGTGATATAATGAATAAGACCTATACTAAAAGAAAGGGTGATATAATGAATCAGATGTATACTATAATGAAGGGTGATATAATGAATCAGACCTATACTATAAGAAAGGGTGATATAATGAATCAGACCTTTACTATAATAAAGGGTGCTGTAATGAATCAGAGATATATTATAAGAAAGGGTGATATAATGAATCAGACCTATACTACAATGAAGGGACCAATACTAGAATGAAGGGAGCTATAATGAATCAGACGCATGCTATAATAAAGGGTGATATAATGCATCAGACCTATACTATAACAAAGGGTGATATAATGAATCAGATGTGTACTATAATGAAGGGTGATATAATGAATCAGACCTATACTATAATAAGGGTGATATAATGAATCAGACATACACTATAAGAAAGGGTGATATAATGAATCAGACCTATACTACAATGAAGGGACCAATACTAGAATAAAAGGTGCAATGATGAATCACACCTATAATATAATAAAGGGTGATATAATGAATCAAACCTATACTACAATAAAGGGTGATATAATTAATCAGACCTATACTATAATAAAGGGTGATATAATGAAACAGACCTATGTTACAATAAATGGTGCTATAATAAATCAGACCTTTCCTATAATAAAGGGTGATATAATGAATCAGACCAATAATACAATAAAGGGTGATATAATGAATCAGACCTGTACTATAATAAACGGTACTATAATGAATTAGATCTATATTAGAGTAAAGGGTGCTATAATTAATCAGACCTATACTAGAATCAAGGGTGATATCATGAATCAGACCTATACTAGAATCTAGGGTGATATCATGGATCAGACCTATACTAGAATCAAGGGTGATATCATGAATCGGGCCTATAGTACAATGAATGGTGATATAATGAATCAGAATTATGCTACTAATCGTCCGATATAAACTTAATCCAACTACAACTTCTAGCTACTCTTCAATTTT
This sequence comes from Megalonaias nervosa, assembly GCA_016617855.1. Classification (NCBI taxonomy): domain Eukaryota; kingdom Metazoa; phylum Mollusca; class Bivalvia; order Unionida; family Unionidae; genus Megalonaias; species Megalonaias nervosa. Next base: position 27,025 of record JAECUM010036801.1, on the reverse strand, counting down.
TTAAAAAATAGTTTCATAACTGGAATTTTATCCTTAAACTTCATGTCTTCGAGGTAATAATCTGACTGAATAAAATTAAATCCGACTCTAAAATAAATAAAAACATATCTTAAGAATGGTGAAATGGGAACCAAATAAGCTCTCACCACATGCAGACATAAAGAAAACTTACGCAAAACAATGGGTTCATATATAAATAAAGATTTAAGTTAAGAGATCCTTTTACATTATTTAATACCCAACAGTAGCCTATTGTATGTGCTAATTATATATATATATATATATATATATATATATATATATATATATATATATATATATATATATATACTGCCTAATAAGATTAAGTTCTACAAATGTAATGATACAGAACTGCCAAAATACTTTAGGAAGAGGAAACTCTCCCCCCCCCCCATGTAAATATCCTACAAGATAAAAGATAACAGGTAAAGCTGTTAAAATTCTTTAAAATGTATACAAAATAAAAGACAAAGGTAAAATATGTAAACTCCAAAAAATACAATCCACATTTTTCATGTAAGCCACATTCATTTAAAAAGTACAAAGTTTTATTTGGCGGTAGGTACAGTGTTATAAGCTTTCATATTTAGGTTATATATAAAATGTTTGTTTTCACTGGTTGTTAAGTCAACACAGTAAACAAAAATGTGTTCCGCTATCAGTGGACACTGGAATGATATGCACTCTGATGTTCAACCTTCACGAGGTTTGCATGAGTTAATCAGGTGCCCTCAATTGTGCAATACCACCTTATCTATGCAATTTTTTTCATATGATGAAGGAGGCAACTCTCCAGTGTTGGATGTTGTGAAGCTTGTTTGTGTACTTTTCATTTTACTTATTTGGCAAAGTATACGAAAACATGCCAATTTATGCATCTTAAGTCAGAATATGCAATCTTCCATTGAAGAATGGGTGACTGCATGCAACAGATGTGTACCCTCGGGGTTTTAACGCATGAAATTTCAAAATATCTCATTCTTGAAGCGCGAAAATTTCGACTTATGCATCTTTTTGACGCACGTCGATTTGGGCTGGAACATCAATCTTAACTACCCTTGATTTGCATCAAGCTTAGTTTCTCACTAAGAGTACGCTGTCCATAATAAATTTACTGTAGGAGGCACTGACTGACATCTGCTCGACCATTTTAGACCTTGACGGCCTTGTTTATTATATACATAATTTGAAATATTGAGACTTATTGACAAAATAATTTTCATCTTTTTCATTCTAAAATTTTCACATGTGAAAATATAAGATTTCCCATCATGCAATGCAATACTTTTGTGCGTGCCCACAAAAGTGTTCCTACAGCAACAAAAATGAGGAATTTATGAGCTAGAGCAAATAAATAGAAACTAACATACGTTACAGACATGGAAATTATTCTCTGATAAAAAAGTATCAACATACGTCATTCTCATTTCACAGAAGCCATTTCACCTTACTTCGCAACAACAACAAACCCACTGAAGCCCATTGCTGAATTAGACTATATTTGCAGATAGGGTCAACTAGTTTACAGGCTGACAAAAATGTAATTTAGTGTGACTGATTAGGTTAACCATATCCTACCACATACTTAAGTTACATATATTTATATGATCAGCAACGAAAGTGGGGTGAATTTACGAAAAGTGGGTGTTGGAAATGTGCTGTGCCGAAGAGTGAGTCTACTCATTTAAATTTTGATTGTATTCAACATTATAGTTTCTAAATCTAATATGCACTTCTGTTGAACAAAGTCTAGCCGACTAGATCTAGTTGGATCATCATGTTTGTGTTAGTCATGGTGTATGAGGGGTGGACCTATTGCCAGACTATAGATAGCCAGAGTGTTCAAAGGTAAAATAAAAACCTAAATGTGGCTGTCAGTCCCATTTGCCATTTAAGTTCAGCATGTTAGTTGGAAATTTCATCGCAACATTAGTTTTGTTAAGTGTGGGCATTTCTCGCGGAGTCAAAATCTGGTACAATTGAGTGACGACTGTTGCTTATAAAAGGTGTTAGGAATGTGGAGAAACGACTGTTTAATATGCCTAGGTATATATTGCTAAAACATGACATGCATACAGGATTGCTAGAAAGTCTACATTCTACTTTATATCTTTACTTTTTCCTTACCATTTAGCACATCTGAAATGCTATTAGTATAGACAGTCACTCCTGCCTTAAATGTGATTCTATGACCACTCAATAGTCCTTTCTGTAGGAGATGAAAGACATATCCAAGGTCATAATATAGTGAGCTACATTATCTGCAATATGTCTACTAAATGATGCATGGTTCTGTATGCCTTATTGTTGGGAAAGAGTCTACATAATACTTCATAAACAGCATTCAATTTAATATCTTTATTTCAAAACATTTTGCCAAAAATATTTTTTACATAATTGTTTAAAATGTTGTTGTTGTTGTTGGGTTTAATGCCATTTTTCAGCACAAGATAGGATATACATGGCAGCCAGTATAACTGATGGAGGAAGAACCCTGGAAAACCCGGGAAGAACCACCGACCCACGAGAAGCTACTGACAAGCGTTCTCACGTACCCACGTTAGACAAACCCGAGACTCGAACCAACGCAGACGGCGGTGAGATGGCAGTGATCTAGAACGGTAAGCGCTTTAGACCACTCGGCCACTCGGGGCCCCTTTTTAAAAAGTTAACAGGATAAAGACAATGCATTGACAATGCATTCACTTTAAAAGTTTTCAAGCTTATCAAGAATATGCATCACCATGCGTAATCTGATATCCTGTAAATTTATCCAACAAACTTTGAATTCAACATTTTGTTCATGACAACTCCATCTAAAACGATGCTAACACAAGCAGTGTTAATACTAACCATTGTATCTACATACACATTTGTCATCGTATAGATCATAAATACAAGGGCATGTACTTGGATAATAGCAAAAGGCTGAGGGCAGCAATGTGATTTTAAAAACTGAATCCTAGCGTCAATTGACATGTTGGGACTTCAATTACATATATGACATTAACGTGTACCATGATGACAAATGCTCAATCAGAAATTCCATAAAAGATCTATAAATAGCATCTATACATAGCAAACGTTCAACTTTGAATATGTACCCTAGTAATTTAAACAGCTGAAACAATGCTAACATAATAAAACGAGTAAAAAAAATTCTTTCAACATTTTACATCTTGATAGTTTTAAAGGAGTCATCATTTCTAAATTTAGTCACATCTTTTAAAACTGGCAATTTTTTTCATGAAATCCTTTTGATAGATTTTATTGCCTTGAACTCACAGAAGTAGATATCTGTAACTACAAAAATGAGCAAATAACTGATAAGCACATATAAAAGATAGAACTATATGAGACAATCCCAAGATACAAATACTCAAATCCTGAACATAATCAGATAGTGCTCTGTAATGGTTACAGGTGTTATAACTATGTTTCATGTAATGATATCAAAACTGAGACCCCATATTTTAGCCGAACTGAATGAGACACTGAAATATATTTCAAATAACCCACTCTTAATTGTAATTTATCCATATGTGGCATAGCATGCAAAAGTGCAAGTTATATGGCTTTTAAAACTACATGCTGTTGAATGTAGCTCTGTCAACATATTTTTATTATAAATCTGAATGCCCACACCAATGAGATTGGTACCGCAATCAGAGTAACACCACACAGACATGCTAAGATACATATATAATCCAAATCTTTTAATGTAGAATTTTTAACAGGAAATCCTTCACAAGAAAACTTAATGATATTTTGTACATATGCGTTATCATCACCTAAATAAAACAACCACTGTTTGACTTTGTACCTGTTGGCTGCTTTCTGGATTACTCCATTCTGCATTAAGTATTGAAACTTGGTGTTCTTTTTGAAGAGCAGCGCTTGCATCATTGATGGCAGTTTCTTCCTCAGTAAACGTAAGTTCAGCTTGTGTATCATTTTGGTTGAAATCAATAGAAGCTGATGTTTGTACTGAAGTCACCAATTGATCCATCACAGGTGTTGCTGGATACAACAGTACTGACACATGGATTTATGTCTGAAGAAGCAATAAAAATTCATCTATGCCATGACAGAACAAGCAGATATATTATGAAACTTTTATTTCAAAGTCTTTCATACAGATGTATACTCTACTGACCAAAAACAATTTCCAAGAATCTAAGATAAAACCATTTCTTCTATTTCTGAGTCGAGTACTGAAACCATGTGTGATATGCTTGAATATTAAAATTTTCTAGATGGCCTCCGTAGCCATATAATGCACATGAGGAGTGTTTTGGGTGTTTTCTTGCACGTTATTTAGTGATTTGTTACCATTGCATTGAAATAGAATACCATGTCCATGTTGACATCGATTGGAAGTGGGGGTTAATGGAAGTTCAGCTCAAGTGGTGTATATATATATATATATATATATATATATATATATATATATATATATATATATATATATATATATATATATATATATGCGTGTGTGTGTGTG
>JAECUM010036801.1:0-17500 GCA_016617855.1 Megalonaias nervosa | reverse complement strand
GGCATGGGATTATGCATGTTGTTTGGTACTGGACCACGCACATTAGTGATTCTTGTCGACCGATTGTGGGTAATTCTGTGCCCTAAATAGAGCCACATAGTGTAGTGATTCTTGGCATAGAATTATGTATCTTGTGTAAATTTTTGCTGGTATCTGGGATCAAGCATTACGCTTCCACAACTGTAATAGCTCTTATAGGGTAAATCTGAAAAAAAAAACATACAGATCTTGTCCTAGATACCTCTTAAGAAACCCTTGGGCTGCTAGAACTTTGGAAAAAATAGATTGAATGTTCCACATGAGTTAGTCACTAGACCTTTGCTACAAGCATATAATTAAAACAAAGTCCATAAAGTTATATGATTTATGAATAGACAAGATGTTTTCCGTCAAGGTTACCATGCTAAAGATCAATAAAATATGTAATCATGCGCGTTATGTAAACAGACACATTAAACTATAACATAGAACATCAATTATTTTGTCCATCAAAAGTAGAACCTCTTGTCATACACAATTTTAATTTACTTATAGATATCATAATACCATTTGGCAGAATCGCCTCTTCCACATTTATTAAAAGTACTGTAGATGTCTTAATACCATTTGACATAATATCAACTTCCACAGACATCAAAGTAATGTAGATGTAAGTACTAGTTAACATAAGATCGACTTGCACAAACATCAGATGTTGTAGTGCCATTTAGTAAAACACCCACGTCCACAGACATCAATATTATATTGATATTCTGATGTCACGTAATACAATAATACACCTATTAGGTATCCAGAAAAGCACGATTAATTTGAAACCAGCCTAAGAACTCCGATTTTCAAAAGTTGTATAACATATTCAACCATTATATTATGCACACTATATATACTTTGTACCTGTTACTGCCATCAAATCATGCTCACTGCACTTGTACGTTGTACCCATTACTGCAATCACATCATGCACAATGCACTTGTACATTGTAGCCGTTACTGCAATCATATCATGCACACTGTACTTATACTTTTAACCTGTTGCTGCCATCATATAATTCACAATGTACTTATCCTTTGCACGTGTTGTTACCATCATATCACACATTGCTTACACTTTGTAACTGTTACTGCCATCACATGATACATACACACTGTACTTATAATTTGTTCATTTTGCTACCATGATGCCATAATACTGTACTTATACTGTGTACCTGTTGTTGCCATTGCATCATGCACACTGTACTGTCTTGTACTTTGTACCTGTTGTTGCCATCACATCACATACACTATATGTATACTTTGTACATGTTGCAGACATCATATCATGTACACTGTACCTAAACATTTTACATTGATGCTATCATATCACACACACTGTACTTTTACTTTGTACCTGTTGCTCTTGCTTCATGATTTCATTTGTACCTAACAGGCTTCATAGATGGAGATCACCTGTTTCTTTTGCTTCTCCAACTCCCGGCTGTATACCTGTCCACCAATTACACTTTGAATGTCTTGAAGTACAGCTTCAAATTTGTTCCAGTAATCTTCAAATTTCTGTCGACTAATCTTTCCATCTGGTGAATGACTACTGATATGATTCCTATATGAGCGAATTCGCTCCACACGAGCTCCGAGAGACCTGTCCCTTGGTTGATCTTGCGGAGCATTTCCCCAGCCAGTTACTGGAGCAGGAACTGTGCTGATATTTCTGATCAGAGTATATAGCAATGAAAGGTCGAACTGGTCCACTGTTCCTGTTGTCTGCCCCTAAGGATCTGGGAAAACCAGCTGACTTTGATCTGGGTTAAGAATGGGACTTCCCTGTCTCCTGCTCAGATTGACTATATTGGCTAGGATTACTTGGTATATGTCTTTGTATGGCACAGGAAAGTGGGTAAGAAGAATGTCTCTCAGTGCATTTCCACAAACAGTTACGAGAGCAACACAGAGGCGAGCATGATTCATGTGTTCAGGTGTGATGGGTATATCAGGATCATGCCCCTAAAGAAAGAGGAATGACAATGTTACTACGAGACCAATGACATCAATGACTAAATATACAGTGACAATGATAATTCAGATGACACGAATGAAGAAAGTGTAAAATAGAATTTTGGTTCTAGTTTATCAAGATGAAGAAAAAAATGGGGTTTCTCTTTAACTGCGTAATATGTAGAGTGCTTGTGTTACGTATATGTAATTTAATTGCTTGTGTGTCAGTTTTAAATTCTCTTTTTTTTTCATTATATGTTACTGTAATAACTTTATTCACTGGATTTGACATTTGTTTCGGAAAATTCAGGTTTCTGTTTTGACCTGATAAACACGCAATCTATTGCTACATTATATTTTTAGCTGACCTAGTTCCTGACCTTGGTTCTGAATTCGTAAACACTGAGTGAAAATCATTGGTCATAATCAAGTTCATTCTTGGCTTGCATCAGTTGTGCTGTAAACAAACATTTTTTAAAATTCATTTCCAGTGTGGGAATCATTGATTCTTAGCTAAGGCTATACTAGCCTACGTGCTAATTGACATATTATTTTACTGCGTTGTTCGAGTTAAGTGACCACGTGACTCCACCATGTGATCTAAAATTGAGGGTTAAAACAGATGTTTTTAGTGTTTTCAGTCAGTTGTATTTTTACACCTTTAGAGCTCAAGGTGTTTTTTTTATGTTGATGACAGTTTGATTTAAAATTCTTCTATTTCTTTTTTGGATTTAATAATTGATATTCTCTGGAAAACATACAAGTGTTCTTCTTCATAAAAGTTCTTGGACAAAGACATTTTGTTGAAATTATTCTGGAATTCTAAACTGGAACATTATAAATTGTGGTTCAACGAGGAACTGTTGACATCAGTACAACGACCTCATCTGACGTCATTGCCTTCCATCTTGGAACTTTATCGGGATTCGAACTTTGATTCATTTAGAACTTTTTAGTGATAGGACTTATATTTATAAATTCTAGGAGTAATTTTTGGATTAGATTCACAAACCGTAAGTCCTTTTACATATTTTTACCTTGTTTTCTAGGGAAATAAATTATTTTGTTAAAATTTACAAAGATTGTTGGCTTCACTCTTTTCTTTGTTACTTTATACAAGCCTAGTCACGTAACACGTGACATAAGAAAATGTCAGCAAATCAAATTGTTTATACCTTTCTCCAACAGTGCTATATAAAACAAAATAGTATCATTATGGATTTTTATGGGGATCTCACTGCTAAAATCCAAGAAAATACTTGCAGCATAGATTCATGATATCATGTTAACAGAAACATATAGAAACTACTGTTTACTTACAATAAGGTTTTTCAAATCACATACTAACCTTAGACTAGAGTCAGATGTCTGACATGATGTGTCCTCTGCTTTTCACCTACCATTTCAAATACGGAGAATCAGTTTTGGTAGTAGTGAGAAAGACAATAGGAAAAGTGATTTTTGTGCGCTTTACAAGAGAAAAAACAATTTAGACAACCTAAACTCACAACAGAAAGGTATACTGGTACTCCCTTTATTAAGTGGAATAAATGCACACGCACCCAACCTGAGATGAAAATCTCTGGATTCCACATTATGTATTTAACTATATGACTAAATGATACCAATATAATCAAACATGTTAGAGTTATAAATCATTCTAAGCAGTATTTGAACTTTTGCTTTGAACAGAAGAATCTGTCACCTAACTCCCATGAACTGACATGCTAATCCACATGACCATATCTCATACCAAAAAAGGATAGAAAAGGGATACAATTGTATTTTAAATGTGTGTGTGTGTGTGTGTGTGTGTGTGTGTGTGTATGTGTGTGTGTGATTGCAATTTTTAACGTAGCTTTAACAATTTTTCAGTCACATCGCTAGGATGTCTGCAGTGTGGCAGTTTATAGTGATGTCTAGTGCTGGGGCATCATGCCACAGACACGGAGCATGATGTCCCACCCAGTCACATTATCCCAACTAGTCCTAACACTAACTTCTTAATGCTGAGCACCTAGCGATGCAGGTGACAGTACCGTTTTTTATACGTTTGTGGTATGACTCGGACAGGTTTGAAACAATGACCTCCCACACTTATTGGCAGATGCTCAAACCACTTAGAGCACCAGAGTGATCCATATGGTAAATGACATATATGTATTAGACATTACAATTCTTCAATCTGATTTCTATGACTTTGTTGATTTTAATAAGGTGTCTACTATACCGGCAGGGACTACACTTTGTTCACTACTAATGATGGGTAGCCTGTGCATGCACTGTGAATCTGCTCTGCAAGCCCAAAAGATTGAGTAAATTTCAATTAGCAAAGTTTTGTTGTGATTCATGACTAAAACTAAATTCTGTGGAAACAATTTTTCTTCTTTAATTTCCAGAGATTTTGACCTCTGACCTCCAAACCCAGATGCTTCTTCCCACCCCGAGTACAAGCTATGCATATAAGTTATTAGGGTCAGACGGACAGATGGATAATGCTATAGGACACACGGTACTAATGGTATGGAAAAATGGGAACCAGCCAGGAAATGGGTGAACATTAAATAGAGTATATATGGGTTTGGCTGGCCAGGATTGGTTAATAATGTAAGTTATGTTTTAGGAAAAAGAATCTTTTGAGAGCTTATCCTAGTTGTAAGTGAAAAAAAAAACAGAGACATTGTTTTATTGATGGAATTCCAGTCTTTTAATAGTCTTGAGTTTGGAACACTCATTACTAAATATAGCACCTGACTCTTTGGTGCGGAATAGAAAGCACATGTTTGAAACACACACAGGTCCAGAAAATGCCGCGGCTCATATCCTTTCCTCTACACAGAAGCTGACATCCAGGTTTCTTATATACTGATAAATATAGGTTTGATCATGGGCACTCACACATTTTAAGTTATTTAATTTTTAATATCATGGTGTTTGCATAAGTTTACTATGGGAATTGAATTAGTACCGTGACTCCTATAATGACTTTGCGTCTTCAACCATTTGCTGCAACTAAAGAAAAACATTTTCTGCAACCAAAGAAAAACATGTTTCAAGAGAAACATCAATGACATCTGAACTTATTGTGAAAGAGTTTAACAGATTAACCAATACTTGATTTTACGATCCAATTAAAGCTCTTACCAACATCCACCAAGTTTCATATAGTGATTCATCCAATGGTTTACGGGTATCATCATCAGATTTGTATCAGTTACTGTATCCTTATTTCAAACTGACACTTTCAAGTTAAAAGGCGAGCAAGAATAGGATTTCACCGAGAAGAAAACCTCTTTTTGTGCATGTTAGATATGCATTGAGTTACTACTGTTAGATATGTATTGAGTTAACACCTGTTAGATATGTATTGAGTTACAACTGTTAGATATGTATTGAGTTACACCTATTAGATATGCATTGATTTACAACTGTTAGATATGTATTGAGTTACACCTATTAGATATGCATTGAGTTACACCTATTAGATATGTATTGGGTTACACCTATTAGATATGCACTGAGTTACAACTGTTAAATATGTATTGAGTTACACCTATTAGATATGCATTGAGTTACAACTGGTAGATATGTTTTGAGTTAACACCTGTTAGATATGTATTGAGTTACAACTGTTAGATATGTATTGAGTTACACCTATTAGATATATGGCCACCATATATAACCTAGCATGTGATGAAAAGTATAAAGTATTACTGACTACAATATGTACCTAACAACTCTCTACCTTATGTACCAAACTGCCATACAGTAAGGTACAACCAAATGCAAGATGTACTCAAACTGCCATATAGCGAGGAACTTCACACTGCATTATGTACCAAACTGTCATACAGTAAGGCACTGCCAAATGCATGATGTGCACAAACTGCTATACAGCAAGGTACTACTGACTGTATTATGTTCTTAACTACCAGAGGTACTAACAACTGCAATGTCCTTAACTGCCATATAGCGTGGTATTAATGATTGCATTATGTCTCTAACTGTGATATAGCACGGCACTGCCGACTGCATCATGGCTGACATGTTGCAAGGTACTACCAACTGCAACATGTACCTAACTGCTGTATAGCGAAATACTGTCGACTGCTTCGGGTCTTAACTGACCATACAGCGAGAATAATCAACAACTGGGTGAAGTACGAGTGCTTATTGGGTGGGATGGGTGGCCGAGAGGATATAAATAGAACACCAGTCAAATGTACAGTGGTAATGTATCACTTCAGAGTATTTGTGAAATAATAACGTTTAAAAAGTAAATAAAGATGCACCACAAAGTTTCATGCTGTGTGTGTGTGTGTGTGTGATTTGTATTTTTAACGTAGCTTTAACAATTTTTCAGTCATATCGCTACGAGGTCTGCAGTGTGGCAGTTTATAGTGATGTCTAGCACTGGGGCATCATGCCGCAAACATGTAGCATGATGTCATATTATCCCGATACCAGACCGACCAGAACTAACACTAACATCTTAATGCTGAGCACCAAGCAAGGCAGCTGTTAGTACCATTGTTATAAGCCTTTAGTATGACTCGGCCGAAGTTCGAACCCACGACCTCCAGCATCCGAGGCAGACGCTCTAACCACTAGGGCACTGGAGTGGTCAGTTTCATGATGTATTCTTTCAGTCTATATCATGACATAACAATTAATAGTCCAGACCATATAAGTAACACTAAAACAATACCCTTTCAAATATACTTGACAACGCTCATTTCTAATTCAGTTGATTCTGCTCATGCACTGTTGTCAGATTTAAAGTTAATGAAAATTATGAAAAATTTCCGAAAAGTGAATCATAATTCTATTCCTGTTCCACTACAGGCCAACACTTACTTGAATGACATATAATTCCAATTCCATCCCACTACATGTCAACATGAATGACATATCATGACACCGATTCCATCCCACTACATGTCAACATGAAATTGAATGACACATATCATGACTCCGATTTCATTCTACCGCAGGCCAACACTTACTTGAGTGACATAGCAAAGTGTGCAGCACCAATTCAGCAATTCTAAAGCACTATCAGAAATCCATGCAAGTTATATTATATAAATGCAATGATACCAAAGTCAAGTATATTTATTAACTAAAAATAGTAATCCAAAAATGAAATAAGGACTGGGCTTGTTTAGCAGAATGTGTATTTCTGACTTCCATACTGTAATTAATTTATTAATCTGCATGAGTACGCTATTAAGTAATAAAACAACAGAGTTTCCACTATCTCAATTCACTCTTAAATCTAAGTCATGTAACAACAACACAACATGTAACTGTTTTAAGGGACCTTATCAGAGGATACATCATGTAAATTAGCATCTGTCCCCGTTGCAGTCACGTGGTTAGATAATGAGCTATAGGCTGTGTTGAAACACTGCATTCACTATTTTTGTGTGACAAATACAACAGATAAGTTTATAGAAAGAAATTTTGTATTGAAGCACAGAAACAGATCAGTGGAAGGTACACTATCTTCTTGCAAGGTTGTTAAGTGTGTCTGCTGGACTTCTCATACTAATTCATCTCCCACTGTAAACCTACTGAAAGACTCTGACATAAAAATTCAACAACTTTAAATTTATAAACGCTCATATTAAACCTATATTGTGCAGTCTAGACCCATCCTTAATGCAATCTTCTATGTATAGAAAATCATATATACTGAGTCTAGACCCATCCTTAATGCGGTCTTCTGTGTAGAGAAAATCATGTATACTGAGTCTAGACCCATCCTTAATGCGGTCTTCTGTGTAGAGAAAATCATATATACTGAGTCTAGACCCATCCTTAATGCGGTCTTCTGTGTAGAGAAAATCATATATACTGAGTCTAGACCCATCCTTAATGCGGTCTTCTGTGTAGAGAAAATCATATATACTGAGTCTAGACCCATATTGCGATGCAATCTTCTATGTATAGAAAATCACACATACTGAGTCTAGACCCATCCATAATGCAATCATCTGTGTTGAGAAAATCATATATACTGAGTCTAGACCCATCCTTAATGCAATTTTATGTGTAAAGAAAATCATACATGCTGAGTCTAGACTCATCTTTAATGCAATCTTCTGTGTAGCAGTGTTTTATCTGCCCATGCGTCATGCGTCAAATACGCAGAATTTTCCTATTTGACGCACAAAAGTCGATGACGGTACGTAAATTGACGCACCCCAATGTTATGTTTTGCTGATTAATACAAAACAAAGATTTGGTCTAAAAATCGTCACCGGTACGTAAATTGATGCACCCAATGTTATGTTTTGCTGATTAACACAAAATAAAGGTTTGGTCTAACTACTTCATTGGCTAGATTACAACTCCCTCAAACAGAGAAAACACGCGCACATCAGTTTCTTATGCTGATGTTATCATAATACATAGGGTTACAAATGAGTGTGGAGCCTGGAGCTGACTTTATGTGACCTGTAACTGTCACATCATTTGTAGCAACAGTATGTTAGAACCGTAAATCACCACACACATGAAATAGGCGAAAAATAAACATGTGATTTTACTGTGATTCTCACGAGAAACTATTATTTTATGCGCATTCTTGTCACGCAAAGAAGCAACAATTTCCATCCCCTCAATTGTATGCCTTGCGTTGTTCCACGATACTATCAGCGTTCGAATGAAAATGGCGTCCAAGGTATAAAACTTAAAATAGATCCGAAACAAATGAAATAATCATTTGGACCGCGTTTTTACAAACGACCATCGATAATAGTATTGTTATCGAACCAGTGGAGCCTTCATCATCTAAAGATGAGGTAACGGTTACTTACTATCAGCGTTCGAATGAAAATGGCGTCCAAAGTAAAAAAAACTTAAAATAGATCCGAAACAAACGAAATAATCATTAGGACCGCGTTTTACAACCGACCGTCGATAATAGTATTGTTATCGAACCAGTGGAGCCTTCATCATCTAAAGATGAGGTAACGGTTACTTGAAGGTAAAACGCAATTTTGTGTAGCAATGGTTGAAAACATACAGCTGGCTACGTTTTCAAAAAAAAGGTAAGTCGAGTGAAGAATGTGACAGTGAAGACACCTTTATGTTTTGCCATATATGTACAGAGGCTAAAATAAACCTCGATGACCAAATGTGCCAAGAAACAATAACTTTCAGAACAGTACACTGGGAAGGAATTCTGGTTTGCCAGAAAACAAACTGTTGATTGAAGGCAGAGGTCTCGCTAGGATTTTAAACTCATTTGGTAAAAGTAGGAGTCACACCAGCAAACGTTGCAGTCCCCTCCTAGAAAACTATGCAAATTAGAAGAATTATTGGTTGCCACTGAGTTTAATTTTACATTCTTTATAACATTGACGTAGCTCTCGTTTGTCTATCAGAGTGAGAATGAATTTTGTCAATCCAAGGAAGGCCTTATTACAAGCACTAAACTAGGCATCACAAACTTTTTTTACACTTGGCGACTGTCCCATCTGAACTTTCAGTTCTAGCAACTTAGCTCTCTTCTGAATCTCATTACAGTCTTTGTCAGTCTGCCGTTTAACACCAAAATACTATCCAAATTTGTGAATGGCATTTTGTCCAAGTCACAACATGTCTTGATTCCGAGGTCACATTGCACTGCTTATTCGCCTACACTCGGAAATGAACATAATTATGAAACCTAAAGTGGTTTACTTCATGTACTCTAATAAATGACCACAATTACATCTCTTGGTCTTTCTGCCTCTGAATTAAATCACTGTAAATATCAGTATATTTTCCTACCCAGCCGCCAGTCAAAGCCTTTGAACTTGCCGCCCAGCTAATTGCATCATGTTCTTTTGACGTACTCTTATAATGGCAACATGTACATCAGGGGGTCTTTCAGACACAGAATTCTGTCATTGTAAATATCAGCACATTTCTCCACCCTGCCACCAGTCAAAGTCTTTGAACTTTCTGCCCAGTTATTGCATCATGTTCTTTTGATGTACTCTTATAATGACAACATGTACATCAAGAGGTCTTTCAGCCACTTAATTCTGTCATTGTAAATATCAGCACAGCTAAGTGATCAATACATTTTCTCACTAAGCAGGTGGCTGAAGCAGGACTGGCAAGTCTTTGAATTTTGCCGCCCACCTATTACATGTGTACGGAGGACTCCCGCCTAAGTGATTTTCTGCGTCCCAGATAAAAATATTGGCATCCAAATACGCGTGATCAAGCGTTTCCAAGACATCTGGAAGGTTCACAACACCAGGCAGGTTTTAATGCAGTTTTACAAACAAGACATAGCAGCGAAAGTGCTACTTAAAAGTGTGTACATTGGCTGAGGGTAAAAGACATCCCTTTTTTAAAATACAAATCTCTTTTTAATTTAATACACGACTTAACAGCTAAAGAAATTGATGTCATTGGCATTTTGAAGAATTCCACCGTTCAGTATAACTTTACTACCTGTTCAGAGGTACTGGAGAGCCTATCAAACATTGTTGAGGATAGTTTTATACGTGACCTGCAAAATGCGTCATTTGTGACAGCAATGGCAGATGAAAGTACTCACATAGCCAACAATAAACGCCTTGTCATGTATGCTCAGATTATTTCTGATGATACGAAACCATCAACAAGATTTTTAACAAATATAGAATGTTCAGATGCTTCTGGCAAAGGAATTGCCTTATTGGCTTTATTCACATTATATAACTAATATTTTTTTTGTGTGTATTTAAACAATATAATTATTTTTTAAAAACTACGTTAGACTGATGATCAGCTTGAATAGGACTCATAGGATTGGATTTTGACTCACTGTTTTCTGCCTTGATGTGTCAGATGACTTACATGAAGCCATTTGTAGATAAAACACTGGTGTAGAGAAAATCATATATACTGAGTCTAGACCCATCCTTAATGCAATCTTCTGTGTAGAGAAAATCATATATACTGAGTTTAGACCCATCCTTAATGCAATCTTCTGTGCAAAGAAAATCATATATACTGAGTCGAGACCCATCCTTAATGCAATCTCCTATGCAGAGAAATTCATATATACTGAGGCAGTTTTTATCTACATGTGTTTGAAACAAACTCCTAATATCAGTAATGAGTGTTCCAAAGTAAAATCTGTAAAAGAATTGAAATTCCATCAATAAAAGTCTCCATATTAAGACTCTTTAAACTAAAATTATATATATATATATATATATATATATATATATATATATATATATATATATATATATATATATATATATATTATTTTTCATATTTGCCCATTTCTAGACTAACTCCCATTTTCTCATCTTGCCTGTAATGAATGGAATACGATGAGTGACTACACAAGTAGCTAATTGCTGTTTATACTTGCCAATAAGAGGAGTTTAATAACAACAGAGACTCTGATTTGCTAGCCTATAATGTACTGTAAGATCAGTGTCTATGCTGTTTGTTCTACCATTTACTTATGATAAACTGCAGAGATTCAGATTTGCCATTGCATGATGTAGGGTGTAGGTTTGTGCAGTCTGCGGTTGGAGTCATCTTATAAACAACTATGTATGACATGCTGAGTGCAATGGCCTTGACTTCAATTACTTAAGTCATGGATGTTGAAAATTCAAAACAATTAGTTTATCTATTTTCTTTAAATATTTATAATTTTGGACAACAAGATCCATAGTTCTATCCTGCTATATCCTGGGTTGCATTATAATGAAGGGTGATATGATTCAGACCTCTACTACAATGAAGGGTGCTCTAATGAATCAGACCTATACTACAATAAAGGATGACATAATTACTCAGTTCAATACTACAGTGAAGGGTGATATAATGAATCAGACCTATACTATAAGAAAGTTTGATCTAACTAATCAGACCTATACTATAATAAAGGGTGATTTAATGAATCAGATGTATACTATAATGAAGGGTGATATAATGAATCAGACCTATACTACAATGAAGGGACCAATACTAGAATAAAGGGTGCTATAATGAATCAGACCTATGATATAATAAAGGGTGATATAATGAATCAGAACTATACTATAATAAAGGGTGATATAATGAATAAGACCTATACTAAAAGAAAGGGTGATATAATGAATCAGATGTATACTATAATGAAGGGTGATATAATGAATCAGACCTATACTATAAGAAAGGGTGATATAATGAATCAGACCTTTACTATAATAAAGGGTGCTGTAATGAATCAGAGATATATTATAAGAAAGGGTGATATAATGAATCAGACCTATACTACAATGAAGGGACCAATACTAGAATGAAGGGAGCTATAATGAATCAGACGCATGCTATAATAAAGGGTGATATAATGCATCAGACCTATACTATAACAAAGGGTGATATAATGAATCAGATGTGTACTATAATGAAGGGTGATATAATGAATCAGACCTATACTATAATAAGGGTGATATAATGAATCAGACATACACTATAAGAAAGGGTGATATAATGAATCAGACCTATACTACAATGAAGGGACCAATACTAGAATAAAAGGTGCAATGATGAATCACACCTATAATATAATAAAGGGTGATATAATGAATCAAACCTATACTACAATAAAGGGTGATATAATTAATCAGACCTATACTATAATAAAGGGTGATATAATGAAACAGACCTATGTTACAATAAATGGTGCTATAATAAATCAGACCTTTCCTATAATAAAGGGTGATATAATGAATCAGACCAATAATACAATAAAGGGTGATATAATGAATCAGACCTGTACTATAATAAACGGTACTATAATGAATTAGATCTATATTAGAGTAAAGGGTGCTATAATTAATCAGACCTATACTAGAATCAAGGGTGATATCATGAATCAGACCTATACTAGAATCTAGGGTGATATCATGGATCAGACCTATACTAGAATCAAGGGTGATATCATGAATCGGGCCTATAGTACAATGAATGGTGATATAATGAATCAGAATTATGCTACTAATCGTCCGATATAAACTTAATCCAACTACAACTTCTAGCTACTCTTCAATTTTTTAAAAAATAGTTTCATAACTGGAATTTTATCCTTAAACTTCATGTCTTCGAGGTAATAATCTGACTGAATAAAATTAAATCCGACTCTAAAATAAATAAAAACATATCTTAAGAATGGTGAAATGGGAACCAAATAAGCTCTCACCACATGCAGACATAAAGAAAACTTACGCAAAACAATGGGTTCATATATAAATAAAGATTTAAGTTAAGAGATCCTTTTACATTATTTAATACCCAACAGTAGCCTATTGTATGTGCTAATTATATATATATATATATATATATATATATATATATATATATATATATATATATATATATATATACTGCCTAATAAGATTAAGTTCTACAAATGTAATGATACAGAACTGCCAAAATACTTTAGGAAGAGGAAACTCTCCCCCCCCCCCATGTAAATATCCTACAAGATAAAAGATAACAGGTAAAGCTGTTAAAATTCTTTAAAATGTATACAAAATAAAAGACAAAGGTAAAATATGTAAACTCCAAAAAATACAATCCACATTTTTCATGTAAGCCACATTCATTTAAAAAGTACAAAGTTTTATTTGGCGGTAGGTACAGTGTTATAAGCTTTCATATTTAGGTTATATATAAAATGTTTGTTTTCACTGGTTGTTAAGTCAACACAGTAAACAAAAATGTGTTCCGCTATCAGTGGACACTGGAATGATATGCACTCTGATGTTCAACCTTCACGAGGTTTGCATGAGTTAATCAGGTGCCCTCAATTGTGCAATACCACCTTATCTATGCAATTTTTTTCATATGATGAAGGAGGCAACTCTCCAGTGTTGGATGTTGTGAAGCTTGTTTGTGTACTTTTCATTTTACTTATTTGGCAAAGTATACGAAAACATGCCAATTTATGCATCTTAAGTCAGAATATGCAATCTTCCATTGAAGAATGGGTGACTGCATGCAACAGATGTGTACCCTCGGGGTTTTAACGCATGAAATTTCAAAATATCTCATTCTTGAAGCGCGAAAATTTCGACTTATGCATCTTTTTGACGCACGTCGATTTGGGCTGGAACATCAATCTTAACTACCCTTGATTTGCATCAAGCTTAGTTTCTCACTAAGAGTACGCTGTCCATAATAAATTTACTGTAGGAGGCACTGACTGACATCTGCTCGACCATTTTAGACCTTGACGGCCTTGTTTATTATATACATAATTTGAAATATTGAGACTTATTGACAAAATAATTTTCATCTTTTTCATTCTAAAATTTTCACATGTGAAAATATAAGATTTCCCATCATGCAATGCAATACTTTTGTGCGTGCCCACAAAAGTGTTCCTACAGCAACAAAAATGAGGAATTTATGAGCTAGAGCAAATAAATAGAAACTAACATACGTTACAGACATGGAAATTATTCTCTGATAAAAAAGTATCAACATACGTCATTCTCATTTCACAGAAGCCATTTCACCTTACTTCGCAACAACAACAAACCCACTGAAGCCCATTGCTGAATTAGACTATATTTGCAGATAGGGTCAACTAGTTTACAGGCTGACAAAAATGTAATTTAGTGTGACTGATTAGGTTAACCATATCCTACCACATACTTAAGTTACATATATTTATATGATCAGCAACGAAAGTGGGGTGAATTTACGAAAAGTGGGTGTTGGAAATGTGCTGTGCCGAAGAGTGAGTCTACTCATTTAAATTTTGATTGTATTCAACATTATAGTTTCTAAATCTAATATGCACTTCTGTTGAACAAAGTCTAGCCGACTAGATCTAGTTGGATCATCATGTTTGTGTTAGTCATGGTGTATGAGGGGTGGACCTATTGCCAGACTATAGATAGCCAGAGTGTTCAAAGGTAAAATAAAAACCTAAATGTGGCTGTCAGTCCCATTTGCCATTTAAGTTCAGCATGTTAGTTGGAAATTTCATCGCAACATTAGTTTTGTTAAGTGTGGGCATTTCTCGCGGAGTCAAAATCTGGTACAATTGAGTGACGACTGTTGCTTATAAAAGGTGTTAGGAATGTGGAGAAACGACTGTTTAATATGCCTAGGTATATATTGCTAAAACATGACATGCATACAGGATTGCTAGAAAGTCTACATTCTACTTTATATCTTTACTTTTTCCTTACCATTTAGCACATCTGAAATGCTATTAGTATAGACAGTCACTCCTGCCTTAAATGTGATTCTATGACCACTCAATAGTCCTTTCTGTAGGAGATGAAAGACATATCCAAGGTCATAATATAGTGAGCTACATTATCTGCAATATGTCTACTAAATGATGCATGGTTCTGTATGCCTTATTGTTGGGAAAGAGTCTACATAATACTTCATAAACAGCATTCAATTTAATATCTTTATTTCAAAACATTTTGCCAAAAATATTTTTTACATAATTGTTTAAAATGTTGTTGTTGTTGTTGGGTTTAATGCCATTTTTCAGCACAAGATAGGATATACATGGCAGCCAGTATAACTGATGGAGGAAGAACCCTGGAAAACCCGGGAAGAACCACCGACCCACGAGAAGCTACTGACAAGCGTTCTCACGTACCCACGTTAGACAAACCCGAGACTCGAACCAACGCAGACGGCGGTGAGATGGCAGTGATCTAGAACGGTAAGCGCTTTAGACCACTCGGCCACTCGGGGCCCCTTTTTAAAAAGTTAACAGGATAAAGACAATGCATTGACAATGCATTCACTTTAAAAGTTTTCAAGCTTATCAAGAATATGCATCACCATGCGTAATCTGATATCCTGTAAATTTATCCAACAAACTTTGAATTCAACATTTTGTTCATGACAACTCCATCTAAAACGATGCTAACACAAGCAGTGTTAATACTAACCATTGTATCTACATACACATTTGTCATCGTATAGATCATAAATACAAGGGCATGTACTTGGATAATAGCAAAAGGCTGAGGGCAGCAATGTGATTTTAAAAACTGAATCCTAGCGTCAATTGACATGTTGGGACTTCAATTACATATATGACATTAACGTGTACCAT
The DNA here is from genome assembly GCA_016617855.1 of Megalonaias nervosa. Classification (NCBI taxonomy): domain Eukaryota; kingdom Metazoa; phylum Mollusca; class Bivalvia; order Unionida; family Unionidae; genus Megalonaias; species Megalonaias nervosa. Next base: position 1,419 of record JAECUM010036801.1, on the reverse strand, counting down.
GATGACAAATGCTCAATCAGAAATTCCATAAAAGATCTATAAATAGCATCTATACATAGCAAACGTTCAACTTTGAATATGTACCCTAGTAATTTAAACAGCTGAAACAATGCTAACATAATAAAACGAGTAAAAAAAATTCTTTCAACATTTTACATCTTGATAGTTTTAAAGGAGTCATCATTTCTAAATTTAGTCACATCTTTTAAAACTGGCAATTTTTTTCATGAAATCCTTTTGATAGATTTTATTGCCTTGAACTCACAGAAGTAGATATCTGTAACTACAAAAATGAGCAAATAACTGATAAGCACATATAAAAGATAGAACTATATGAGACAATCCCAAGATACAAATACTCAAATCCTGAACATAATCAGATAGTGCTCTGTAATGGTTACAGGTGTTATAACTATGTTTCATGTAATGATATCAAAACTGAGACCCCATATTTTAGCCGAACTGAATGAGACACTGAAATATATTTCAAATAACCCACTCTTAATTGTAATTTATCCATATGTGGCATAGCATGCAAAAGTGCAAGTTATATGGCTTTTAAAACTACATGCTGTTGAATGTAGCTCTGTCAACATATTTTTATTATAAATCTGAATGCCCACACCAATGAGATTGGTACCGCAATCAGAGTAACACCACACAGACATGCTAAGATACATATATAATCCAAATCTTTTAATGTAGAATTTTTAACAGGAAATCCTTCACAAGAAAACTTAATGATATTTTGTACATATGCGTTATCATCACCTAAATAAAACAACCACTGTTTGACTTTGTACCTGTTGGCTGCTTTCTGGATTACTCCATTCTGCATTAAGTATTGAAACTTGGTGTTCTTTTTGAAGAGCAGCGCTTGCATCATTGATGGCAGTTTCTTCCTCAGTAAACGTAAGTTCAGCTTGTGTATCATTTTGGTTGAAATCAATAGAAGCTGATGTTTGTACTGAAGTCACCAATTGATCCATCACAGGTGTTGCTGGATACAACAGTACTGACACATGGATTTATGTCTGAAGAAGCAATAAAAATTCATCTATGCCATGACAGAACAAGCAGATATATTATGAAACTTTTATTTCAAAGTCTTTCATACAGATGTATACTCTACTGACCAAAAACAATTTCCAAGAATCTAAGATAAAACCATTTCTTCTATTTCTGAGTCGAGTACTGAAACCATGTGTGATATGCTTGAATATTAAAATTTTCTAGATGGCCTCCGTAGCCATATAATGCACATGAGGAGTGTTTTGGGTGTTTTCTTGCACGTTATTTAGTGATTTGTTACCATTGCATTGAAATAGAATACCATGTCCATGTTGACATCGATTGGAAGTGGGGGTTAATGGAAGTTCAGCTCAAGTGGTGTATATATATATATATATATATATATAT